>CANIUD010000489.1:0-127357 GCA_947470075.1 Closterium sp. Yama58-4
CCCTCCCTCCCTCCCTCCCTCCCCCTCTCCCTCCCTCCCTGCCTCCCTCCCTCCCTCCCTCCCTCTCTCCCTCGTCCCAGCAGCAGCACCACCCCTTCGTCCCTGTGAACCGCTCGGCCTCTCTCCTCCACTCCGACTCGCAACGCCGGCTGCGCCGCTTCCGCTCCCACTCGCGCCAGCTCTCCCTCCGCCTCACCCCCGGGCAAGCCCTCAACACCCCAGCGCTTTCCCGGGTAACCCCGCAACCGCCCCGGGGTCCCACACAAACCCTCTAGCACTGGCAGCGGCAGCAGCGATGGCAGCAGGAGTGGCAGAGGCCCCCAGGAATCCGCTTGAAATGGTGTTGGAGCAAGAGGGAGGGAAGGTGGAGTTAGAGCATCGGGCGGTGGGGACGGGGTTTGTGATGGGGATGGAGGGGTTGCTGGAGGCGTTTGAAACGCGCATGGATGAGGACGAATGGCCGAAGCAGAGGGTTGGTTTGATCTGTGTGGAGGCGACGTTTCAGGTGAGGCAGGGGGGGAGGGATGAGGGGAAGGGGATGAGGCAAGGGGGACATGGGAAGGTGGAAATGGGGAAGGAGGGGAGGGCTTGGGTTGAGAGTGAGAATGGTTTGTGATGGGTATGGAGGGGTTGCTGGAGGCGTTTGAAACGCGCATGGATGAGGAGGAATGGCCGAAGCAGAGGGCCGGGCTTATATGTGTCGAGGCCACGTTTCAGGTGAGGCAAACAGCGAAACACTTAAGGGGGAAGGGAGGAAGGAGGGTAGGGGTTGGGTGGAGAGGGAGCAGGGGTTGGGTGGAGAGGGAGCAGGGTTGGGGGAGAGGGAGCAGGGTTTGTGATGGGTATGGATGGAGGGGTGCTGGAGACGTTTGAAGCGCGCATGGACGTGCAGGAATGGCTGAAGCAGAGGGTCGGGCTTATATGTGTTGAGGCGACGTTTCAGGTGAGGCAGGGAGGGAGGGATGAGGGGAAGGGGATGAGGTAGGGGGGACATGGGAAGGTGGGAAATGGGGAAGGAGGGGAGGGCTTGAGGGAAATGGAGAAGGAGGGGAGGGCTTGGGTTGAAAGTGAGAAGGGTTTGTGATGGGCATGGAGGGGTTGCGAGCTGCTCTTGCTTCTGCTCGACGATCTATTCGACACGCTAGAGAGCTTCCCCCAGCTGCTGCCTTCTCAGTGAACTCACATCACATGTCCACTGCTCCTTGTTCTTACCCCTCTGTTCCTCTCCCCTATCCCACTCTTCCCCAGGCCAAGACAGAGTGCGAGCTGCTGCTCCTTCTCCTGGACGACCTATTCGACACGCTAGAGAGCTTCCCCAGCTGCCCTCTCAGTCAAAGCGCACATCCTCTCCCCTGCCCCCTCTCTTGCCCGCCCCAGGCCAAGACAGAGTGCGAGCTGCTGCTGCTCCTGCTCGACGACCTATTCGACACGCTAGAGAGCTTCCCCCAGCTGCTGCACGACATGCGCTTTGCCCTGCGCCTGCCCATGGGCGTGCACGAGCAGCAGCAGAACCGCCTGGCGCGCAGCCGTGGCATCGCTGCTTCCGCTGTGCGCGACGCCCTGGCCAGCGAGCAGGAAAGGACTTTTGAGACGCCTCTAGAGTGCATGAGCCAGCAGCAGCAGCAGCAGTAAACTGTACATGACAACACCCCATTGTCTTCTAACGATAGGCATCAAACATGTTTTGCACATGAGAACACCCTATTGTCCTCAATAAGTTGCTTAGGACAACGTATTGGAGCAGTAGTGTAGTGCACTGCTGGTCAATATAATGTATATCGTACTTGTCTTGATAACACTGTCGTCTGATCTGGCACAATTCCAGTCTCTGCCATTCTGTGCCTTGTTGTGGGCCTTGCACTGGGTTGTGCCGTTTCCCTCCCAACCAAGGCAGTAGTATGGTAGTGGTAGTATCGTACGTACATTTCTTTAGTGAGGAATCACTTGAATCTAGATTGCCAGTACCACAGCACTTACCAATGAGCTCAACTCAAGGAAAGAAACTGCAGAACATTTAACGTACTTGACTCAACGCAATGCCTCAGCATGGTGCTGCTAAACTTCTGCTTGACTTGGTGTGGTGAAACATCCCCATGCCCCCGTAAACTCTTGCTCAGCACCAGCACCAGTAAGCAGCTCTGTGTCACAGCAGCAGCTCCCAATGTTTGTACAGGTAAGATGCATTTGGGTCCATAAATAAGCAAGATACACAACAGCATACTGTACACAATAATAAACTACCGTTACACCAAACTTCAGCCCTACCCTACCACCCTCACGGAGCAGGCTACTGCCATCTCAATAAGAGCATCCTTTTCTCGTAACCCCTTCCCATGAGTTCAACCTTTTCTATCACAATGCTGACCCTCTCCAATCCACCACAAGGCTTTGCTCTCATTGAGAAGGAATAGCCTGCTCCCCACCCCCTCCCCCACACCCACCCCCTTCCCCCCTCCCCCACTCCCCTCCCCTTCCATCCACCATCCCTTCCATCCACGTCAGTTGACGGCGCTGCAGGTGCGGCGGATCTCCCCCTGCGCGCCAGTGAGTACGCCGGCCTCGCCCATGCGGATCATGGAGTGGCTGAACTGCCGGAAGAACGCCCCCCTGTCCGACGCGTAACGGTCCACCAGCTGCCGAGTGCGCGGGTCGATCGCCAGCACCTGGTCGCTCGACAGCAGCCCGAACTTCCGCTGAAGGTTCTGGAAGTACTGTGGTGGGGACAGATACAGGGAGGAAGGAGCGAGGAAGGGGTAGAGATTACTTTTGAGTCGACTCAAAGTCGGGTCGATTGTCAGCGCCTGGTCGCTCGACAGCAGCCCGAAAATCCTTTGAAGGTTCTGGAAGCACTGTGGTGTGGAGAGGTACAGTGAAGAACGAGGGGATTGTGAACTTCCGCTGAAGGTTCTGAAAGTACTGCGGTGGGAAGAAAGACAGGAGGAAGAGAGAAGGAGGGGTAGAGATGGTGGAAGAATGAATGCGGCTCTGCCAGGATTCATCTGCGTATATGCAGATGGACACTTGAAACTGTAAATCAAAGGAAAGATGCATCTAGATATGCTTTATGAAGCGTCACAATGGTGCATAAGATCTGGCTAAAGACAAGGAGGAATGAATGAAAGCAAGAAAAATTAGGGTTTCCCTCGACAAGTTCGGGCAGCTCACGTGGTTGTCGAATGAAGAGCCGCCGGCTGGAGCATTGCATTGGCCATGGTGGTGCATTGGAATCGGCTAAAGACAAGGAGGAATGAAGAAAGCAAGAAAACCTAGGGTTTATTTCGACAAGTTCGAGCAGCTCACGTGGTTGTCGAATTGTGAACCGCCGGCGCTGTCGAGCAGAACGAATATCTTCTGGTCGACGTTGGGAGCTTTGCACTGGCCGTTAAGGTAGTCCCGCAACTGCGGCGCCATGGACGGGTCGCTGTTGGGCGCGAGCCGGTGCGCGACGGAGCCGCAGCTCGCGTCGCCGATCGTGTGCGCGCCGGCGAGCGCGACGAGGTCAACGAGCGTGAGGTTCGCCGCGGCGAAGTTTCGCAGAAGCTGGTTCACGTTCATCTGGTGACCGGGCATGGCCTGCGACGCGAGGGAAGCCATGGAGGTGCGCGAATCGCGGCGGCCCAGGTCCACAGGCCAGAACGGGCCACCAGCCTGCCGGGGGACACAGGCAACCAGGGACGAGTTATGAGGCGCCGCAAATATACTCTCGAGGCGCCTCAGAAATGGACGACTTTGGAGGCGCCTAAAAGACGTTGAGGCGCCGCGAATCGCGGCGGCCCAGGTGATTGGGCCAGAATGGGCCGCGAGCCTGTCGCGCGATACCGAGGCAACCAGTGGTTGAAACAGGGCATGATCGATCCTGTAAAACGGGCGGCGGGAGGGACATACGGAAGCAATGCAGCACATCATTCACTCGAGTTTTCCAGGAAAAGCGGCTGAGACGCTCACCAATCTCACGCGTCGCGAGAGGCGAGAGTGACGATGTCGGCGCAGCTGACGACGCCCGGGCATTTCGCCTCGACAGCCTCCTTGATTTTGTCGATGATGTCGTATCCGTGGAGCGTCAGGTTGGGCGGCGCGTCGTCTTTCTCCGCCTGATTGTCCGCCGTCGAGTCGATCAGCACAGACCCATCGCAACCCTGCGACGCGTAGGCACGATAATAGGCGAAGAAAGAAAAAAATCCGAATGCAAAACGGCCTCCTTGATGCGATCAATAACGTCGTATCCGTTAGGCGTCAGGTTCGGCGGCGCGTCCATCTCCGCCGTCGATAGCAAGATAGACCCATCCCAACCCTGCGGCGTCGATTTGCAGAATCACGTCACAAAATTCGTCCAGTATTACAGGACGCTTTTGGCCGTTGTGCGCCGCGGCGCGACGCGTAGGCAAAGATAATGATGACGAAATGGAACAGATTCAGGTAAGAATGCCGCGAAACGTAAGCGCGGCTCGCTACTAAGAGGAACGGAATTGGCAACGGGCTCTTAACAGTAGTACTAGTAGTACCTGAACGAAGCAGTCGTGGAAGTGGAGGCGCAGAAGCGCCGCGGCGACGAGTTTGTCCTTTAGGTATTCGCCAGTGACGATTTCGCGAACCATCTCCTCGACGCGCGGGCACGAGTCTCTGTAATAACCCCTCCTTAATAGTCCCCCCTACCTCCACCTCTGCCTCCGCCTCCGCCTCCGCCTCCGCCTCCGCCTCTCGGTGGGCCACCTCCGCCTCCGCCTCCGCCTCCGCCTCCGCCTCTCGGTGGCCACCTCCGCCTCCGCCTCCGCCTCTCGGTGGGCCACCTCCGCCTCCGCCTCCGCCTCTCGGTGGGCCACCTCCGCCTCCGCCTCCGCCTCTTGGTGGGCCACTTCCGCCTCCACCTCCGGGGCGTTGTGCAGAGACGTAAGCCATGCTGCGTTGACAAGCACGAGCAGCAGGAGCAATGGCAACGCACGACGAGCCATAACGGGGAACCTAAATGAGATCCACCGCGGAGGTAGAAGAGATGAAGAGGCTTGGCTGGATAACGAATGGCTTGAGGACGGCATGATGAGCCCAGCTTTTATCCACACAAGTAGCGGCGCGGGCACTTCCGCAAACAGAGCGGAGCGGCCCGAGCGGCTCGAGTCTGTGTATGTTTAGTACGGTACGGTACGGTGTGGGGGTTCCCCACGTGCAATGATGCCGATTCCTCGTGCGGGGAAATCCCCACGTACACATCCTGACCAGCGGGGTAACAAAAAGGAGTCAAACATTTTCGGTTCAACGCTTTTCTTCGGAAGGATTTCGTGGGAATTCTGTGGACTGTAGAGATTCGTGAAGTGTTACCCAGTTCGCGAATGAAAGGATCACATCTGCTTAGTGCGTATTTGAGTGTGCTGGACGACTGTTGCAAGGCTTCCCGGAAGACTTGTATCGTACCAAACTTCCAACGACAACTTTCCAGCAGAAATACGAAAACTTGGATGTCAGGAGGTTTCAGCAGAGGCGGTTCTTTAGGGTTTGGCCCAATATTAAAGCCCAAGACCTGAATTACTCAACGGAAGTCAACGCCAAAAACTAGGTTCGGGAGGCAGGCACGGAGAGGTTCGGTTGGGTTGCGAGAGACTTTCACTCGCGAAACCAATTTGCGACAAAAGTTTCTCGCTTCCCACGATGGGTGGGGTTCTTCCCACAACCAGAAAAGCGTGAGCATACCAAACTGTGCACAGTTTGAGATAGCACGCAGAGAATTAGGTATAGACCACACCTGTAGACAGGGCAGGGCATCGGCGTTCACTCAAAAGGGATCAGATGCGCCATACGATGTTGGGGCGCGGATTTCGATGATGATGCGCAAAGCTAGTGTCCGCTGGATGAAGATTATTGTGTCGAAATGCAGTTATTGTGCAACTAGCGTAATCTCAACCGTTCGAATCGCAACCGTTCGACCAAACGTGACCCTCCCCTCGCCCTCGCTTTCCTTTCCCACGCTTCCGCTCTCTTTCGCCCGCGTCGTCGCCCTCGCTTCCGCAGCTCGTCGCGTGCCCGTCGCCTTCGCTCCGCCCGTCGCCTTCACTTCCCCCCCGTCGCCTTCAAAGCTCCCCCTCCCCCCCCCCGCTTCCGTTGCCTTCATTTCCCCCTCCCGTCGCCTTCACTCCCCCTCTCGTCGCCTTCACTTCCCCTCCCGTCGCCCTCACTTCCCTCCCGTCGCCTTCATTTCCCCTCCCGTCGCCCTCACTTCCCCCCCGTCGCCTTCACTTCCCCTCCCGTCGCCTTCATTTCCCCTCCCGTCACCTTCATTTCCCCCTCCCGTCGCCTTCACTTCCCCTCCCGTCGCCTTCACTTCCCCTCCCGTCGCCTTCACTTCCCCCTCCCGTCGCCTTCACTTCCCCCTCCCGTCGCCTTCACTTCCCCCTCCCGTCGTCTTCACTTCTCCCCCGATGCCTTCGATTCCCCCTCCCGTCGCCTTCCACGCCTGCCGCACTCGCTTTCCCGCCCGTCACATTCGCTTCCCCACCCGTCACCTTCACTTCCCCTCCCATTGCCTTTCACTCTCTCCTGCTCCCTCTCTTTCCCCCTCTGCTCACTCGCTTTCCCCCTGCTCACTGCTCACTCGCTTTCCCACTGCTCACTCGCTTTCCCCCTGCTCACTCGCTTTCCCCCTGCTCACTCGCTTCCCCCTGCTCACTCGCTTTCCCCCTGCTCTCTCGCTTTCCCCCTGCTCACTCGCTTTCCCCCTGCTCACTCGCTTTCCCCCTGCTCAATCTCTTTCCCCTGCTCATTCTCTTTCCCTCTGCTCACTCCCCTTGTTCTAACCCCACTCTCCCCATTTCTCACCCATTTTCCCCCTTCACGCTCGCTCTTACCCCCTCTGCTCGCCCCTGTTTTCCCGGCTCACTCCTACACTCACTCTCTCCTCCCCCCCTGCTCACTCTCTTTCCCCCTTCTCACTCTCTTTCCCCCTTCACGCTCTCTTTCCCTCCCTTCCGCCCGTTGCCCCCCTTCGTCTCATCGCCCTCCCTGCTGCTGCTCGTCCCCTCGCAATCCCCGTCTCTCTCTCCCCCCGTCGCCCTCCCTTCCACTCGTCGTTGCCCGCGCCATCCCGCCCTGCGCCCTTCCCATCGCGAACACTTGTCACGCCCCCTTCCAACCCGCACATACACCCTTCCCTTCTTCCCTGTTTCCCCGTATCCCCTGCGCTGCTTTCCCCCCCAGCCTCCGACTTGCTCCCCCACCCCTTCCCCCCCCCTCCCCTCCCCTCCCCTTCCCTGCTCCCCCTCATCCCCTCCTGCTTCCCCCCATCTCCTTCCCTGCTTCCCCCCCCATCCCCTTCCCTCCTTCCGGCCGTGCCCTCCCCTGCCTCCCTCCCCCCCCATCCCTTCCCTGCTTCCCCCCCTTCCCTTCCCTGCTTCCCCCCGTCCCCTTCCCTCCTTCCCCCCGTCCCGTCCCCCTACCTCCCCCCATCCCTTCCTGCTTCCCCCCCCACCCCCTTCCCTGCTCCCCCCCCATCCCCTTCCCTGCTTTCCCCCCCCTTCCCCTACCCTGCTTTCCCCCTCCCCTTCCCTCCTTCCCCCGTCCCCCTCCCCCCTCCCACCATCCCCCACCCCTTCCTCCCCCCATCCCCTTCCCTCCCCCCCCCCCATCCCCTTCCGGCTTCCCCCCCCCCATCCCCTTTCCTGCTTCCCCCCATCCCCTTCCCTGCTTCCCCCCATCCCCTTCCCTGCTTCCCCCCATCCCCTTCCCTGCTTCCCCCCATCCCCTTCCCTGCTTCCCCCCATCCCCTTCCCTGCTTCCCCCCATCCCCTTCCCTGCTTCCCCCCATCCCCTTCCCTGCTTCCCCCCATCCCCTTCCCTCTTCCCTGCTTCCCCCCATCCCCTTCCCTGCTTCCCCCCATCCCCTTCCCTGCTTCCCCCCATCCCCTTCCCTGCTCACCCTTGCTCCCTCTGTTTCACCCTTGCTCCCTCCCCTTCTTCTCTTCTCACTCTCTTCCCCCTTGCTCACTCTCTATACTTCTGCTCACTCTCTTCCCCCCTGCTTGCTCTCTTCCCCTCTGTTCAATCTGTCCCCCGCTGCTTCTTCTCTTCCCCTCTGCTCATTCCGTTTACTGTCTTCCCCCCTTCACTCACCCCCATACCCCCCAATGCAGTTACAGGTGCCCAGCACCAGATGTGGCTTTACCACGGCCTGGTTTATTGCTTGCAGTATAGCAGACAAAACCAGGAAGCAACATTACACACACACCCCCAAGCTTTGTTCCCTTCTCGAGTCACATGATTCCCCTTACTTTATAGATACTGTAATATATTAATTGTTGAACTCCTTGGTATTGGTCATGTGTATGACTGCTCTGAGAGGCTCATAATCCTGTATTATATAAAATTATCCAATACATGGCATGGCTACACGTCGTGTTACTACCAGACAGCCAGCACATCACAACCAGATGCAGAGCAGACCTGTCCAAACACAAACCAAGAAGTCAGATGTGACGTGGCTGAAGTACAAGGGAAGCAGGCATGCAAAAGAATGACAACTGGCAAATAAGGAAAGGAGGAACGGAGGAAGGGAGGAAGTGAGGAATGCAGGAATGAAGGAAGTGATGATGGGAGGAAGGGAGGTAGGGAGGACGCTTGGGGGAGAAGCAGAAGGGAGGGGAGGAAGAGAGGAGAGGAGGGAAGGGGAGATGAGGAATGGGGAGATGAGGGATGGGGAGATGAGGGATGGGGAGATGAGGGATGGGGAGATGAACGTGTATGCGACGGAAGGGTGCTGCTGGCCACTGGCGGTGGGCGACGGTGGCGGTGGGGGGAAGCGTGGGCGCCAAAGAGGCAGGGGCACACTGCAGTACAAGAGAAGCGCTGGATGCAGGCAGAAGAACGAGGGGAAGAAAGAGCCGACATCTGATGGTGCAGGCTGGGAATAACCCTGCAAATCACATGCGGGTAGCCCACCCATTCCCACGTCACGTGCCACGTCACCTCGTCCACCTGCAGCGGTGCCTTCACAACGGAGAAGGGAGGGGAGGACGACTGTGGGGTAACGAACGAACATAGTAAGGGAGGAGGGCAGGAGGTAAAAGCGTGGCAGGGTATAAGGGTGGAAGGAAGGATAGGAGGATGCCTGGACCCTCTCTCCCTCCCCTCCGCCTCCCCTGCCCCGCCTCCCCCGCTCCCCTGCCCCCTGCCCCCTTTCATCTGAAGCACTGCGCTCCTTGCTGCCCGACTGCACGCGCTGCCCCGGCTGTGCGCCCAGCGCTCTGCTCCAAAGCCGCAGCAGCACCTGCCATGCGTGCGGGGTTGGTGCAAGAGAGAGAAGGGTGGGTGCTGCTGATGCACCCTGTGACATCCCACCGCGATCGAGTCACGACCCCATCCCCAGCGCTCGAGACCTGCCCGCCATACGTCCGCGGCCAGGGTGGGTGAGAGGCAGGGAGGGAGGGAGAATGAGAGAAGGAAAGGAGGGTGCAAGGATGGGGTGGTAGGAGTGAGAAGGTGGCAATGGGGAGAGCGAGAGCGACCAAATGCGGCAATGGGAAGGGAAGCAACAACGCACCTAAAGACGATAGGAACGGATGAGAGGGTGGGCGGCGTGGGTGGAGAAGCAATGGTGATGAAGAGGTGGAACGTGATAGGCAGGGGAGTGATAACGACGTGGAGAGAGGTGGGAGAGAAGGGAGATCGGCGGGGAGGCTCATTTCCAGGCGACAGGGATGACGATGAGAGGGGAAGCGTGGGCGACGGTGGGGGGAAGCGTGGGCGACGGTGGGGGAAAGCGTGAGTGACGGTGGGAGGAACCGTAGGCGATGAGCGGGGAAGCGTGAGGGAAGGTGGGGGAAGGCGTGAGCGACGATGTGGGGAAGCGTTGGTGAAGGCAGGAGGAAGCGTGAGCGGCGGTAAGGGGAAGCGTGAGCGACGGTGGGGATGAGCTCGGGCGACGGTGAGGGGAAGCGATATGTGCTTGGGGGAGCGTGTGGAACGCGGAAGGCGATAGGGCCTAAATGCGATGTCCGCGGGGTTGCGATGCCAGGGCAAGCGAGATCGAAAACGTGATATGCCACTAACATAGTTGCTGTCATGCCGATAAGCCACGACCACCAATCCGTACGGGGTTTCTATTTTGGCCGTAGGATAGATACGCCTGGATTTCTAAGGATCCCGTAATATTTGTGAAAGTGATCGTGGCCTATGCTATGTTCGATTTTTTTCCCGGACTCTTGGAACAATCTACGAGTAGTAGGAAAAGCACGACCTGAATTACCTATGCAGGCAAACTGTCAAATGTTGTAGCCTATAGTGAGGTTTGTCTTAGGGGGTACAAAACTTAGGGTTAGCTATATGTACCCCAACCAACATCAATGCATCATTCTGACATGGTATCAGTTAGGTTAGGATCCTGTGGGATCCCGTTTCTCCGTTCTCCGATCGTACCACCCGAGCCTGATCCTAGCTCTCGTTTCGCCCGTCTTGCCCGAGCCTAGTGCCGGCCCGATCTAGTCCCGTTCGTTCGTTACCGCTCGTTCTTCCTCCCGATCTAGCGTAGCCCGATCTAGCGTACCGCTGCCGGTCGCGCTGCGCTTTCCCCCCCTGATGCCCGTCGAGGCGCGCTTCCCCCCCGCTGCCGTCGAACCGCGCTTCCCCCCCCCCCCCCCCCCCCCCCCCCCCCCCCCCCGCGCTTCCCCCCGCTGCCCGTCGACCCGCGCTTCCCCCCGCTGCCCGTCGACCCGCGCTTCCCCCCGCTGCCCGTCGACCCGCGCTTCCCCCGCCGCCCGTCGACCCGCGCTTCCCCCCGCTGCCCGTCGACCCGCGCTTCCCCCCGCTGCCTGTCGACCCGCGTTTTCCCCCTGCTGCCCGTCGATCCGTCGCCCTGGCCCGCGCCCCAGCCCGTCTCCCCAGCTCGCGCCCTAGCCCGTCGCCCTGGCTCGCGCCCTAGCCCGTCGCCCAGGCCCGGCGCCTTTGCCCTACCCGCGCGCCCGCCACACCTGACCTACCCGCCCGCTCTTGCCCGCTCTTCCTGCCCGTTCTCCCTTGCCGCTGCGCCCTGCTTTCCCTGCCAATTCCGTTTGCACACTATGGCGACCCCTCGCGTCCTTCGTTTCGATGCTGACGGTCGCCCGCTCGATTTCCCAGTCTGGCTTCTTCGCGCTCGCCGCCTGTTAGAGAGTCAGGTCCAGGCAGGCGAGACCCTCTGGGCGCACGCTACTGGTGCCCTACCTGCGCCCCCCGACCCTACGCCTTTAGGACCTGCCCCTGACGACGCCGCTAGAGCCCGCTTTGCCACTCAGCGAGCTGACCAGACGGCTTGGACGTCACGTGACGCTGCGGCCTGCATCGCGCTCAGCAGCCTCCTCCCTGAGTCTGAGGAGGTTCACTTCACTCAGGTTCGCACCGCTGCTGCGTACCTCACTGCGATTAAGGCCCGCTACTCTACTCCCGCTGCTGTCTCTCTTGGCCGCCTGTTCCTCCCGTTCCTGTTTCCTGACCTAGCGTCTTTTGAGCGCTCTGCTGACTTGATCGCTCACCTCCGCTCGCTCGACGCTAGTTACCGCGCTGCTTGCACTGAGGCACAGCTTGCACTGCTTCCTCCCCCTATGGCGATCACTATCTATTTCATCGCCACTAGCCTCCCTGACCGCCTTGCCTCCGTTCGCGACGCGCTTCTGCTGAAGCACCCTAGTGAGCTCACCGTCGAGGTCCTTGAGTCTGCACTCAAGGACGTCGAGAGCAACCTTCGCTCGGTAGCCGCTGCCTCTGGTGCTGTGCCCCCCCCACTCTTCCACGGGTGCACAGTCCCGCAGTTACCCACCTTTACTGCCTCACTTGCCACTGCCGCTACTGACGCGACTGCAGCTGCTGTTACGACTGCGTCGCGGTCCCGCGGTAGGAGTGGCAAGAAAGGCGGTTCTGGTGGTGGTAGTGGAGGTGGAGGCGGAGGTAGTGGAGGTGGCGTTGCGCCTGGCGGCGGTGGAGGTTCAGGGCCTGGAGAGGCGCCTCGTGCAGTGACTGGTGACTCCACTGCGCCTGCTGGTGGTGGCGACGCCCGAGTTCGTCAGTCGCCTCCTGTACTTCCTGCCCCGGTTGGTGGAGCAGCGGCGTGGTACCAGGCTCAGCGTCAGCAGCAGCTTCTGCAGCACCAGCAGCCCCTCTCCTCCCAGCAGCCTCAGCAGCAGCAGCGGCAGCAGCTGGCTCCAGGGTCGGGGCTGCGTCAGACCCAGCGCGGTGCTGCTTACACTCCCTGCACCTACCAGGTTCTGACAGGCCCTCGTCGTGGCCACCCTTGTGGCCGGTTTCACCCCCCTGGTCAGTGCTTTGCTCAGCTCACTGACACGGTTCGTTTGGTCTACGGGGTTGGTGCTCCTGCCCCTGACTGGCTGCCTCTTGTTCAGCGCTACGGCTCCGCTCTGTGGGGCATGTCTGCTGAGCAGTTAGTTGATCTCATTGGTACTCCCCATGCTATGTATGCTGTTGTTGACTCTAGTGTTTCTGACTCTGCTTACTCTGGTGTTGTTAGCTTAGGTGCTAGCCTTGCTCAGTTGCCTGTTGCTAGTGTAGGTTCTTGTGTAGACTCTAGTCCAGCGGCTACCTCAGAGGACGGTTCGCTGTCGTTCACGCTGGACTCTGGAGCTTCTCACTGCTTCTTTCGTGACAGCACGACACTTACGCCTCTTCCTGCGCCTGTTTCTGTGGCGCTGGCTGATCCCACTTCGGGACCAGTCACCGCGCGTCACACTACCACCTTGCCGTGTCCGGCTGCTCCTTCTGGGTCTCTCACTGGGTTTCACGTCCCCTCGTTCTCCCGGAACTTGGTGGGCGTGCGACCCCTCGTGAGTCAGCACGTGGGTGTGTGGTTTGAGCCTTCTGGAGAGACTGCGGTGTGTGTTGACGGGGACTCTTACCAGCCCCTCGCCACTTTTGCTGCTGAGCCGGGCTCCGGTCTCTACACTCTTCACACTCGCCCGCGCGCTCAGCAGCGACTGCAGCAGCAGCAGCAGCCGCAGCAGCAGCAGCAGCAGCAGCCGCAGCAGCAGCAGCGGCAGCAGCCGCAGCCGCAGCCACAGCCGCCCCTCCTGCCCCCGGCCCCTGTTTTGCCCCCCGTTCGAGTCCTCGCGTCTCACCAGGTTGCTCCGTCCCCCCAGGTAGCTGTGTCTTGTCAGGTTCCTCCGTCTAGTCCGGTCGCTGCGTCGTGCTCCTGTCGGTCGCTTGCCCACCCCACCGTTTTGTGGCACCACCGGCTGGGGCACCCTTCTCCTCCTCGTCTTCGCGCTATGTCTCGTCAGCGTCTTGTCTTAGGTCTCCCGCGTGTCTTGCCGTCGCTGCCGCCGTCCCTTGCACCACCGTGCGGTCCTTGCGTCGAGGGTAGGCTGCGCGCCACCCCTCACTCCTCCTCCCTTCGTCCGGCCACCGAGCCTTTTGAGACGCTGCACTTGGACGTCTGGGGCCCCTCTCCTCGCCCTGGCCCTGAGCGTGAGCGTTTCTTTTTGGTGGTCGTTGACGACTACTCCCGCTACACCACAGTGTTCCCCCTGGCGAGGAAGTCTGAGGTGACTTCTACGCTGATCAGGTGGTTGCTTACCACCCAGGACACTCGTGGTCGTCGTGTCAGCTGTCTCCACTCCGACCGCGGGGGCGAGTTTCGCTCCGGCATTCTCGCTGGATTCTGTCGCGAACAGGGCATTCGTCAGTCCTGGACGCTTCCGGAGTCCCCACAGCAGAATGGGGTTGCTGAGCGTCGCATAGGCCTGGTCATGGAGATTGCCCGCACCTCCTTGACTCACGCCCGTGCCCCCCATTTCCTGTGGCCATACGCGGTCAGGTACGCCGCGCACCAGCTGAACCTCTGGCCACGCGTCTCTCGGCCGGAGGCTTCACCGACCAGTCTTTGGACAGGGTCCCCTGGTGTCGCGTCGAGGTTTCGTGTCTGGGGGTGCTTGGCTCTTGTCCGCGACACCTCCGCGGACAAGCTCTCGCCTCGCGCCGTTCCTTGTGTCTTCCTTGGTTTCCCTGAGGACTCCTCTGACTTCACCTTTTACCACCCTCCCTCTCACCGGTTCTTTGACTCCCGTGACGTCCGTTTCGAGGAGTCCACCCCCTACTACGTCAGGTACCCCAGTCGAGGTCTCCCGGTCCCTCCCCCCCCTCTCTTCCTGACCGCCGCTCCCCCGCCTGCTCCCCCGGTACAGCCTCCCCCCCCTGGTCCAGCCCCGTCTGGTGTGTCTCAGGCTAGCCCTGTACAGCCTCCCTCCCCACAGTCTTCCTCGCCGCCTCCTGCAGGTGCTCCCTCTCGGGAGGTTGGTCCTGCGACTGTCCCTGTACAGGTCTCTGGTTCTGGGGGTGCTGGAGTTGGAGCTGAGCCGCGGGTTGCAGAGGACTCTTGTCTTCCGGGGGCTGGTACTGGTCGTGCGGAGTCTGGGGGTGCTGGTGCGGAGTCTGGGGGTGCTGCGTCTGGGGGTGAGGGTGTCCCTTCGGTTTCTAGAGAGCCTGGGTCTGGAGCTGGTGTTGGTGCTGCCTCTGGGGGTGGTGTACTTGGTGCTTCGGAGGTCGACTCTGGGGCTGCCGCTGCCCCGGACACTACTCCTTCCCCCCACCCCTACCCGACCAGGTTCCAGGCTCGTGTTCGCCGTGCTCGTGAGGAGCAGCTGGAGTTGGAGAGAGAGGAGAGAGAGTTGCAGCGGCTCGAGGAGCAGGAGCGACAGCAGCAGGAGCAGCAGCAGGGGCAGCAGCCGCTGGAGCAGCAGCAGCCGCAGCAGCCGCAGCAGCAGCAGCTGCCGTCTCCTCCTCCTGTCTCGGGTCTTCGGACCCTTGGTCTCCCCTCTCCCTCTCCTTCCTCCTCCCCCTCTCCTCCCGTCTCTGGTCCTCCGCTTCCTCCTCCTGACCCCTCTCCCGCTGTTTTCCCTCGTTCTCAGTCTTCGTTGTCTCCTCCTCCTTCTCAGACTTGGGCCTCTCGTCGCTCCCCTCGTGCTCGTCCCTCGTCTCCTGTTCCCTTCACTGACCTTCGTACAGCCTTCCTTTGTTCTCGTCCACCTCGTCCGTCTCCGTCTGTGCTTCCGTCTCCTCCTGAGTCGGCCCTCACTGTGTCGCTTCCTTCTCCTGTCACTGACTACTACCGCACGTACCGTCCTGTTCTCTCTCGTGTTCTTGCCTCTCTTGTTACCCACCCTCGTGCCTCTGTGTCCTCTGTGTCCGCTCTTACTGCCGCAGTCACTGAGTTTGCCTCTACCCGCCGCCTTGACTTCGCCACCGCTCTTGTGGCTGCTCCTCCTTCCAGTCCTCTGGCCGTCGGGGGTGTGTCTGCCCTTGGCTGTGACGCCCTAGAGGACAGGCAGTTTGAGCTAGAGTTCCTGGCGGCCGCTTCCCCTCATCTCTGTGCCATGCTCCTCGCCCCTGAGGGTGACCCCGACGCCCTTGACATTCCGACTCCTCGCACTTACGCTGAGGCAGTGTCAGGGCCTTGGGCCTCTCAGTGGAGAGCTGCCATGGACGCAGAGATGGCCTCCTACAGATCCACAGGCACCTACGTCGATGAGGTTCCCCCTCCGGGGGCGAACGTAGTCGACGGCATGTGGATCTACAGGGTGAAGCGGCCACCGGGATCTCCTCCGGTCTTCAAGGCGCGCTACGTGGCTAGAGGTTTCAGTCAGCGCGAGGGAGTTGACTTCTTTCAGACCTTCGCGCCCACCCCGAAGATGACCACTCTTCGGGTGTTACTACACGTAGCAGCACAGAGAGACTACGAGTTACACTCTCTCGACTTCTCTACTGCTTTCCTTCAGGGCAGTCTTCACGAGGAGGTCTGGTTGCGTCGTCCCTCTGCCTTCACTGGCTCTTTCCCTCCTGGGACCCAGTGGAGGCTGAGGCGACCGGTTTACGGACTTCGTCAGGCTCCTCGTGAGTGGCACGACACCCTGCGTTCTACCCTGTCTGACCTTGGGTTCCAGCCGTCTTCTGCTGACCCGTCGCTGTTCGTTCGTCGTGGCCCCACACCTTTCTTTGTTCTGGTCTACGTTGACGACCTTGTTTTCGCCACCCCTGACAGGGTTGCTTTGGCACACGTGAAGTCCGAACTGCAGAAGAGACACACCTGCACTGATCTTGGTGAGCTGCGCCACTACCTTGGCCTGCAGATCACCAGGGACAGAGCTGCTCGCACCATTACACTTTCACAGTCGCACATGGTGCAGCAGGTCCTTCAGCGGTTCGGGCTTCAGCACTCCACAGTACAGCGCACACCTCTTGCTGTTGACCACAGACTCACTGGACCCTTTCCTGACGAGCCGTTCGAGCCTAGTGGTCCCTACGCTGAGCTTGTGGGTTGCCTCATGTACCTGATGACTTGTACTCGCCCGGACCTCGCCTTCCCTCTCAGCGTTCTTGCGCGCTTTGTTGCGCCAGGGAGACACCGTCCTGTTCACTGGACAGCAGCTGTGAGGGTGGCGAAGTACCTAGCGACGACGTCAGGCGTGGGGCTAGTTCTTGGAGGGCAGCAGTCTATCGTACTTACTGGTCACTGTGACTCCTCTTACGCTGACGACGCTGAGACTCACAGGTCTACTCAGGGGTACTGTTTCAGCCTGGGTTCTGGAGCTGTTTCCTGGCGGTCCACGCGCTCCTCTTCGGTCTCGACCTCTACAGCTGAGGCTGAGATCTACGCTGGTGCCATGGCGGCACAGGAGCTGCGTTGGTTGACCTTCTTGCTCACCGACCTTGGTGAGCGGCCGAGCTCTGCACCGACCTTGTTCACTGACAACAAGGCGTCTATTCTCCTTTGTCGAGAGCCACGACTGGAGAGCAGAGTGAAGCACATTCACGTCAGGTACTTTCTTCTGCGAGAGTTGCAGAGGCGTGGACAGGCTCGCTTTGAGTTTGTGGAGTCCGAGGCCAACACTGCAGACATCTTCACCAAGGCGCTTCCGCCTTGTGACCACCAGAGGTGCTGTGTGCAGTTAGGCCTTGTTGACACTGGTTCTCGTGTTGCTTAGACTTGAGTGTACTGTTTACTTTGCTTTCTATATACCTCTGTTACTTCTTGGACTGGCCTTGTGGCCACTGTTGTTTTTTTAGCTCAGACTGTGTGGTGACGTTGTGATCCACCCTGAGCTTCGTTTTTGTGTGCGATCTTTTCTGGTAACCAGCCTGGCTCGGGAGGTCAACTGTGGGTTCGGTAGGCAAACTGTGCACAGTTTGCCTTCCTTTTTTTGTAATTCAGGTCTTGGGCTTTAAGAAAGTGTTAGGATTGAAAGCAGCTACTTTTTAAAGTACAATAACAATCTCAACTTATGCCGTAACCCTGAGTGGAGCAGTTCTTCAATGCTAGCAAGTCGAACCCATCAAACTCAACAATTTTAAAACCTACGGTACGACCTCGACAGGCTTCGTCCCAACAACATGAGGTCATATATTTAACTTACTTCACACTATGGTCGTTCAGTGTGTATAAAATTGAGTTGATTTCACTAGCAGATCACCTAGTGGTGACTGAACCTAAAGTTTTCTATTTGTTTTTAGCTTCCGTATACAATATTAGTGAATGAGCTGTAGCATGTGTCGTAGGTGGTCTGATTTCTTGCTTGTCAATGAGGTGGTCTCAAGTGTATTTCGTGCGAGTGACGTGGCTCTGCATGACTCGGTCAGCCTGCTCAAATAGGATGCTAAGTTAGTATGCCCCTGAGCTCAAACGATTGGCGACAAGATTTTGTTCGTGGACAACAGAGTAAACATGGACCGATTATTCTTCAGTCGTGGCATATTCCACCTCCTTCCAGCGTCAGATTCTGTCGCGCAAGCGCTGGTATTCGCTGAATAATTATATTCGGTTTATTCCTTCGCGTTTAATCAGCCAATCATCCAAGGCCACCTGACCAGCCAATAACAAGGGCAGGCTTGTGACGAGAAGTTTCCCTCCAAAATATTTTCAAAACCGAACCAGAAACTGTGACGTGATTGGTACCATACCAGAGACTATTGGTTTTCCCTGCCGGAACCAAGTGATAGACTTGCGACATCAAAGTTCATAATCACGAGGCGCACGTTTTACCTAGATTCCAGCAACACCCAAGAGCTGTAGCTTGGGTAGACTGTTGCTGGAACCAGGCATAATTCAGCCGTAGTTTCACGCTGATGCTAATCGGACACGGACACTACTCAAGGATCTGTAAATATTACCCAACTTAGTTGAATCTGCGGTCTCCAATTTCCGCAGCCAGTCACTTAAATCCTGCTGATCCATCAGCTGCTAGAATTCCTGCCATGTCTGCTCAATTTGCGGCGTGCCATCCTGCGGCTGGCATCTCCACCGCGCTAATAAATACCACCCAATATGCCAGTGTTTCGAGCGTGTCCCACGCCGTGAAGCCCGCTCTTAGCCTTACTTCTCATGTGCGGAGGCGCGTGTCGCCCGGCAAGGGTTCGGTCTCCAAGCCACCTGGCCTAGTCCACGTGGCCGCTATTTCCGCGTCTATGTCCGGAGATGTGGAGGGTCATTATCGTTCTTCCGAAGCAGAGTCCACAGCAGCAGCCCTTTCGAAATTAACTTCGGGGTCGGAGATTTCACGTTCCGCTGGGGACGATTCTTCGCAAGCTGCTCCGTCGACTCAAGAGGGGCCCGCTGTAGCGGCGACAGCTGTAGCAGAGCCGGCTGTAGCGGAGCCGTCTGTGGCAGGGCCGGCTGTAGCGGGCCCGAACGAGTTGGTGGAGGACGGCGCGGTGATCGTTCGCGACGACCTGGACGAGCTGCTGCACTGCCTGCCGGGGAACCTTCGCGGAAACCTGCTGCAGCACCCTCGCAGATCCGAGCTGCTCGAGGTGCGCTTAGGAGCTCCGGGTCCTGTGTTATTTGAATTTTGGCGGAGATTACCTCGACGTGCGCTGGGGAGTCACGCGCCTACCATTCCGTCGGCACCCGTTCCACCTGTTCCCCGACCCTTCCCATGTACCCCATCCGTTCTCCTCCTCGAAATCTTCCCTGGATTACCATCCCTCCTCCTTGTATCCCCCTTCCCCCTTTCCCCTTCCCCCGTCCCACATCCCCCTTCCTCCTCCCCCCTTCTCCCTTCTCCCTTCCCTTTTCCCACCTCTTACCAGTTACCCCTTCTCCTTCATACTTCCCCCTTTCCCCTTCCTGCTCCCTCCACCTCTACTCCCGACCGTCCGTATCAGGTGGTGTTGGATCTCGGCCGTCGACCCGAGGCGCGCTTTCTGGGCGATGGCGGGGCTGAGTACCTGCAGGATGCAGAGGTAAGTAGGATTAAAGAGGTAAGTTGGCTTAGAGGGGTAGGTATTCTCATTGAAGTGGTGGGTTGGTGAGAGGGGAAGGTAGGATGAGAGAAGAAAGCAGAGTGAGAGAGGAAGAAAGGTTTAAGAGGTAGTTGAAGTAGTTCTATAGGAAGAATTACTGACACGTGCGTGTTTTTCTTGCCCTGCTGACGTGGCACAGGTCACCCGCGCGGATCTCGAATCCGCCTGCGAGTCCATCGGCGCGTTTGGCGGCGACAATCGCGCTGGCGTGGAGGGAACGCTTCACCGCATCAGCGCCATCCGCAACCGCAAGGGTGACGTGGTCGGGCTGACGTGTCGCGTCGGGCGCGCGGTCACCGGCCACGTGGACATGGTCCGCGATCTGCTGCACCACGGGCAGAGCCTTCTATTTCTTGGAAGGTTCGTGCTGGGTCAATTCCTATACTCTGTTATCCTTTCTGTTCACCTTCCATGAAACAAGAGCGTCTCCCTGAACTTTAACCTACTTTCTGAGCTCGAGTCTACTCCCTGTATTTAAATTTTGAGGCGCCTCAAAACTAGACTTCCTGAGCTCGAGTGTACTCCCTGTATTCGAAACTGCCATTCTTCCCTCCTCGTCTTTCTCGTTTCCTCCTTTCCTTCCCGTATGTACAGGCCCGGCGTGGGCAAAACAACAGTGATTCGCGAAATAGCGCGAGTTTTGGCAGACGAGATGCAGAAGCGGGTAGTCATCGTGGACACGAGCAACGAGATCGGGGGCGACGGGGACGTGCCGCACCCCGCGATTGGCGGCGCGCGGCGCATGCAGGTGCCGGATCCTGCTCTGCAGCACAGGGTGATGGTGGAGGCCGTTGAGAATCACATGCCGCAGGTGCGATGACTGACCTCATGGGATGTTGCAGTGTGGATGTGTTGACTCAATAAGTGCATGCAGGTACCGGATCCCGCGCTGCAGCACCACGTGATGGTGGAGGCTGTGGACAACCACATGCCGCAGGTGAGAGCTGGGATCTTGACTGACTGGGAGCAGCAGCAAGTGCGTTGACTTGGGTGGTGGGTGCATGCAGGTGGCAGATCCGGTGGTGCAGCACTCCGTGATGGAATAGGCTGGTGAGAGTCACGTGACTGTGGTGATTGTTGATGTATTTGCTGACACGCGCCTCTTCCCTGCATGTGGCTGCCTAATTTCTGGTTTTTGCTGCCTTGCCTACAGGTGGTGATAGTGGACGAGAGTGGCACAGAGGCAGAGGCGCTACCATGCAGGACGATAGCATTTTGAGACGCTTAAAACTCACACCCCTTCCCTGCCTGTGCCTACCTCTGTCCTCCTGTGCCCTCCTGTACCTCTCCTGTGCCCCTGCCCGCAGGTAGTGATAGTGGACGAGATCGGCACGGAGGCAGAGGCGCTAGCATGCAGGACGATAGCAGAGAGGGGCGTGATGCTGGTGGGCACGGCGCACGGGCAGCTGCTGGAGAACCTCATCAAGAACCCCACGCTCTGCGATTTGGTGAGCCCATGGGGACATGGAATGTGATTCTGTAACCCGGTTACCCTATGTGTCTTGAGGGATGCTGGTGGGCACGGCGCATGGGCAGCTGGTGGAGAGCCTCATCAAGAACCCCACTTTGTGTGCTTTGGTTCGAGCCAGAAACCCTGGGTTTGGAGTTCGCAACCTGGTAACCCTATGTGTGTGCACTCGTGATACTGGTGGACACGGCACATGGGCAGCTGCTAGAGAATCATATCGAGAACCCCACGCTCTGCGATCCGGAGAGAATGCAGGACGTGATTGTATTTCTTGGTAATATGGGAACAGGGTCGCCCCCCTTCGTTCCTCTATCTATCCAACCCTCCCTCCTTCCTTCCTTCCTCTCCTCTCCTTTCTTTACTTTCGTTCCAGGTGGGCGGGGTGCAGACAGTGACTCTGGGAGACGAGGAGGCGAGGTCGCGAGGCACACAGAAGAGCGTGTTGGAGAGAACAGCGCCGCCCACCTTCCCTGTGTTGATAGAGATGCGCGAGCGGCACTTCTGGGTGGCCCACCAGGTGCGTTGATTATGGGGCAGTCTGAAACTAGCCGACGAATCACTTCAACACATCGCTGCCGGCCTTACCCTGTGCTGATAGAGATGCGCGAGAGGCACTTCTGGGTGGCCCACCAGGTGCGTTGGTTATGGGGCAGTCTGAAACTAGCTGACGAATCACTTCAACACATCGCTGCCGGCCTTACCCTGTGCTGATAGAGATGCGCGAGAGGCACTTCTGGGTGGCCCACCAGGTGTGTCGCGTACGAGGTGCTTTGGAACTAGTTGTGCTTTGAGCGTGTTGGAGAGTAGTGCCGCCCACTTTCCCTGTGCTGATCGAAATGCGAGAGAGGCACTTTTGGGTGGCCCACCAGGTGCATTATTTATTCGTGATGCGCCTCAGGATTCAGGGTTCCAGCTGGTATGAAGACTGAGAGTTCATATCAGCACCGCGGCGTGCTAGTTAAGACGTGCTAAGAAAATCTCCGCGCCCGTCGTCCCGATTCCTTCCAGACTGACAGGAGTGTGGATGCATTGTTGCATGGCAAGCGCCCTCAAGTCGAAGTCCGCACAAGGGACGAGTCCTTTCACGTCACCATCGACCGGCGACTCTATGACCGCAACGGCACCTCCTCCTCCTCTTCCTCTACTTCCTCCCCGGCCAATCCTAGCAGCAGAGCAGGCGCTGTGGGGGAGGGGATGGGCGGGAGCATGTTTGGGGCAGGGAGTGCGGGTCCCGGCGTGGTGCTGGGAGGGAGGGAGCGGGAGAGGGACCTGTATTGGATGGCTGGGAGCGATGATGAGGGGTTTGACTGGATGGAAGGCGGTACAAGCACACGGTATGAGTTCAGCTATGGGCGGAACAGCAGCGGCGGGAATGGGAAGGGGGCAGGGCGAGAGGTGGCAGTGGAGCAGACATATTCCTGGGCTGCAAAGCTTGGTGAGTGCTATGTGCCTCAATTGGGCTGTGGTGATGGGGGGTGTGACTGGATGGGAGGGGGCACGAGCACACGTTGTGAGTTCAGCTATGGGAGGAATAGCAGTGGGGGTGGGAGTGGGAATGGAGAAGGGGTGGGGCGAGAGGTGGCATCGGAACAGAAGTATTCCTGGGTTGCTATGCTTCGTGAGTGCAGGCGTTTTTTGCTATGGCTCACTTGGGTGTGAGAGATCATTCCAAGCTTCATGTGTGCGTCCTTCCCTGTATTCATATCCTCGATCCTTCCTGTGCAGGTTATGTCCCCGACAAGGATGCTCTGATGGAGGCCAGTGCTGCTTCCCCACGAAGCAACTCCAGCAGGAGCAGCAGCAACAGCGGCATCAACAGCAGCAGCAGCAGATCTGCGTCTTCCTCCCAGACTACCTACTCATGGACGGATTTTGATGAGGATTTTCACTACGTGGGTGGAGGGAGGGGCGCCCATGGGGGGTATTCTGGTGCGGGGACGTCGGGAAAGAGGGGCAGCAAGAGGGGGCCAAGGGGAATTCGCCCTCGCTAAATGTTGCCAGGGCTATTCACCCTGAGGTTGGCTGTCAAGAGTGTGCCTTTTGGTCCCAACCTGCAGCGCTTTTCCTGGCACTGGCCCTGGGCATCAAGAGGTGTCTCTTGAGGAGCTTCGTGAGCTGCTGCTATGCTTCGTGAGGGGATTTGATGCTTGAGAAGCAGCTGGAAAACAGCCTGAAGCAGCTACGCATGCACATAGTCAGCTGTCACATTCCTCCCACACATGCACGTGTCAACCCTGTTCACCCTAGTCGCACCCCTCCTCTCAACCAAGACTGGCTCATGTGCAACCATTTCAGCCCAAACTCTGTACAGCCCCCTTCAACGTCTCGACTGCAGCTCTCCACTCCCTTGCAAAATAATTTTGGCAATCATTTCTGATGTCCCGGTATCTAGCAGAAGCAGCTCACTTTTGTAACACTATTGAGAGTCCTTCACTGCGAAACCCTTCCAACTTGTGCTCTGGTGCTTGTTCATGGAAATGCCTTCGAATTTTGTGCTCCCTCATTTCACTTCAGATGCATCAACATGGTTATGTTGTATCAATTGTGCAAAAAAAAAGGGCTGACTGTTGATTTGCATGCTTGCTTACTAAGGTGCAACCTGTTGGTACAGCCGTGGACCCCAATAGGCAGAACTACAAAACGTGTTGACTCCAGAACGACAAAATGTGCGCAAGGCACTACCATCTAACATCTGTGACTCTTTGTGCCAATGAAATGGAGGAGCAATTGGAGGGGAGGAGTGTTACAGGGAACACGGTCTTGGCTGAATCCTTTTCATAGATGCAATGCTTTTGGCAATGCCTTTGCTAAACAAGTGTGCTGTTAATAATCAACAGCAGCCTATCAAACCTACGTACGTGTGGGTTACTGCAGTATATTTATAGCGGTACAGAGAGTATTCGTCCCTGTACCTTTGTTTCCGCTACAGGGCTGAGCTGCCCCCCTGAAACCACCGCTCGAGCGTCGTGAGCTTCTACGTTACCATACCCTTTATTAGCAGCTTAGTGTCTCTTTTAAAGAGCCACAGCGGCAGCTACGGCACTGGCGAGCAGCACCAGAGCAGCGGAGACCAGATTCGACGCAGCGCCCTTCGGGCCAGGAGGAGCCATGGCGGTCGCGGGAAGACCGCTGGGTGTGCCGGGATTGGCGGCGGGCGTAGCGGGGGTGCCGGCAGCATTCGTGGTCGGCTTGGGCTGTCCTCCGCGGGGAGGTCCGGTCGCCGCGGGCGGAAGCTCCGGCGCAGCAGTAGCGGGGAGGGGCGCGCGCTTGAACGGGACGGTGGTGGCGGAGTAGGGGAAGTCCGCGCAGATGGCGGCGGCGGGTTTGCGCCCGACGATCCCCGCGGAGCCGGTGAGGTTGACCGCGCCCTTGGGGCATTGGCGGGGGACGTTGAGCGGATCGCAGCAGAGCGGAGTGGCGGGAACCTGCTCGGGCCCGCCATAGCAGCCCACGTCCTGAGAAGGGTTTGCGCGCAGAGAGGGAGGGATCAGCGCCCGTGTTTAGATGGGTGTGACGATGTTTCGAAATAAGGAGGATGTAAGCTCGGCTAGAAGCGGTCAGGAGCAGTTAGGAGCAGTTGGAGCGAAAGGGCGAAATGCATGTACTAGAGGAGTTGTGAGCGACCTGGCGTGATACTCGCGACAGTGTTCCAAATAAGCTTGCTTACATTGATGCTGGCGTTGAAGTTGGGAACGGCGGAGCTAATAACGGGGACGAGCACAGACTGAATCAGATCTGCGGGCGTGAAGAGGAAGTCGCCCACTTTGAGCTCGCCCACTGAAATAAGCGTCAACATAAGAGAGAGAAGGGAGGGCATGCATCATGCAACGGCACGAGCGTCAACATTTCCTCGTCAGAACCAGCTGCGGTGAGGGCGCGGCATACGGCACGAATCACGCAGCTGCGGGGGTAAATCCAGGTCAGTATGCGAGACGAGTGTGGAAGCTGGTGAATAGATTTGGTTGCGAAGAGGGATGGATATGGAATATTAGTGAACACGTGAGGCTACCGCACGCGTGTTTTGAGACGTCTCAAAACACGTGAACATGTGAGGCTACCGCACGCGTCGTACACCTATTGCGCGAAGCCAGGTTCGGGAGGGACCCTGCCCAGTATGGAATTGGACGTTGGAAAATTCGGAAGAGATCTTACACGAGAGGGTGCCGCAGGCGTCGTACACCTGCTGCGCGAAGGCAGGATGGGGTGCAACTTGTGCGTGCAAGCTACGATGGGATTGGATCAAAGATCGAAGTTGGACGTCGGGAGGGTTGGGATGAGAGCTTACACGAGAGGGTGCCGCAGGCGTCGTACACCTGCTGCGCGAAGGCGGTGCAGATGTTGAGGATGGGGGCGCCAGTCGCCTTGCTGAAGTAGTTGCCCGAGTCTGGCGCGGAAGAGTGGGGGGAGGTGGAGGATAGAGGGGGAAGGAAAGAGGTGAAATAAGAGGGACAGGGGAGGGAGGACGGGTGGTAAGAGGAACCCCGTAGTGCGCGACCGTCAGTGAAAGAGGAATCGGGGTCAGAGCGTCATTGAGAGAAAAAAGAAAAAGCGTCATTGAGAGAAAAAGAATCCGGCGAATTTTTTTGGGACCTATTAGCAAAAGACGATGAGAGTCTTTCACACAACACCTCATTAGGGTGGCTTTTGAGTCGACTCGGAACTCACCGGGGTTGCAGCTGACAGCGCACACGAGCTGCTCGACCAGCAATTCGCACGTTTCTGAGCCCTTGAAAAGCCCGCACACGTCGGCCGGCACACCCAATTGCGTTCCCATGCCGCCCGTGTTCGCGTCGACGACAGAGGTAACATTCGTTGCTAACGCCCGAATCGCGTAGTTCAGGTCGAAGCAGTCCTGGCAGCACGACATCTTCGCGGCTGCTGGGCAGCGGGTGTGGATGACTTTAGCGGGCTTGGGGAGTTTTCCCGTGAGTGGGCATTTTGGGTAGGGTTGGGCGACTGCCAGTGGGACGAGGACGAGGAGTAGGAGCACAGCGCGAGAGACGGCCATGTCGGACGGGATGTTCCTCAAAGAATGTCCGTCTCTCAAGGGAAAGAATAAAAGACACCGGGATTTCAGGTTGGGATAAACAGACACTGACTAATGGTATGAAGCAGATCAGTGCTTTGATGGGAATATGAAAGAATTAGTGATTGTTGCAGGCAGCTTAGGTTGATATCTTTGATCTCCCTTGCCTGGATGAGCAGAAGAGGGCGCGAGGGCGGAGATTGGGAAAATCGAGTCGGCTCGAGGTAGACAGGAATAAATTTCCGACGCGTTGATTCCAAGCGCCCCGGTTGGGGCGGACGCGACCCGGTCACATTTCTGGTTCGATAACATGGAGGTTGGGTCTGGCTTGGTCTGGGCCAGTTTCGGCGAACCTTATCTGGTCCGGGACTGGTTTGGATGTGGCTCGCCGAAAAGTACGAGTGGCTTTGGAACGAGAACAGAAGACCGCCATGCCTTCGCTCGCGCGGGTAGTGGTGTCCGTTTTCGCGTGGCGCATCGCAAATGTAGCCGTCGCAACCAGGCGACTTCGCGAAAGTGTCGTTGCGCCAAACAACAGCAGCATGGCGAGCCGAACGGGCGGGAAGACCTGTCAGGAGCAGGTACATTCTTTAAGCGGAAACGAGTTTTTGTCCACAAGATGCCGAACTTGTCGGCAGCAAGACCACACTTCAGTTGAACGATCACACTTCGGGCAGGTCAAGTGGAGAGTGTAGCATGCGATGAAGAGTGTAGCATCGATCGCGGGAAGCGGGTAGGCTACTACTCAATATCTTCGCTATAAGAATCAGAGTGCACATGCTCATCGCAAGTCCTGCATATGATTGAAGATTTCAAACCAGAACACTCGAAGTAAAAAAAAAAAAGTAACAGAACTGTTTTCCGAATGTTGACGATTTTCGACTATATTTAAACCGATTTGTTCAATCTCTGTAAGGATTGCAACCGATTTGTGGAATGAGAGGGTTTAGGTTGGCCGCTAGAAAATGGTACATGGCACTTGCATCTCCAGCGGCCAGGCGCACAACCAGCAAATCGTCCTGCAAATTGAATTAGATGAGGATGAAATGGGGAAAGAGCCAAAAGGGAAAGAGAAATTCTCACATATGGCTGGCAACATTTGCATGCTTCTGTCAAAGAACAACATTTACGAGAATGTGCACCACAAAAAAAAACCAGGAAAGAACAACATAGTTACTGTCCATGCCACAACCAGCACAAATAATTACTCACATGTCCCATGTCAGACGAATAAATACTCACATGTCCCATGTCAGACGAAGAGCCCCACACTGTGCTCTCCACACCTCCAGCTCCCATCGAAGCACTTTGGCCAGATGAACCAGAGGCGACAGAAGGGGTAGGAGGAGCAGCAGTGGAATAGTTTCTGCTCCTCCTTGGGTTGAACGCTGCAGCTGCTGCCCGTGCCACTGCTTCTTTCAGGTGGGTCCTTACAGCCTCTGTTCGTGGACTGGATTGGGGGGAGGGAGGGAGGGGGGAGGAGGGAGGGAGAAAGGGAGGGAAGCATGTGGTGGTGGGAGATGAGAACGGGACACAAAGGGCGTCGTGCTGCTGGGAGATGACGCAAGGGAGTGAAAGGAACGTGTGACACACTCAATTTGCGGCGATAAGACAAATATAGTAACAGCCCATTAATATCAAGGGTGACCCAGCACTCACCCCAGGATAATGATGGTGGTGAGCACGTGAATGCCCTCCAGCTGCTGTCCAGGTGGCACCACCGCATTGGCTGACAGCTTCACCTGCAGCATTGCCATTGAACGCACGGAGAGAAAAAGCAAATTAATTCATAAATGAAGCACCGATCTGCCATAACACTAGTTACAGAACTCCAGCAATCAAACTTGAACAGAGCATCCCATAAGAGCATGAAGTGAAACTAACCTTGTCAAAGACTAGAGGGATCTCCTCTCCTTTCCGGTAGACCCGGTTACAACTCTCGTAACACTCCATCTCCCACACCTCCCCTCGATCTCGCCGCCCGCTCGTCAGCCAGTCGACCAATACAAGGCTGCCACCTGGCGCCACATGGATGCTCTGCAGCTGCTGGTACTGCGACGCTCGGAAGCACGTGATTGGCTCGGGGAGCACCGCCAGCAAGGCGCCAGGCTGGATGGTTGCAGTGATGAGCTGGCGGGCTGGTGGGGTGCCTGAGAGGGCAGGAGAGGGAAAGGGATGTAGAGCAGGAGAGGGAAAGTGTTACATAGCAGGAAAGAGGGAAGGAGGGAGGGGTGAGGGGCAGCAGAAGGATGAGATAGAAGGAGAGAGAAAGAATCTGGCACCCCTCACTGAATCTCCAGTGAGAGTGGAAAAATATTCAGTGAAAGCAGAACGCACTCACCCGGCAAGGAATGGAAGATCTTGGTAGATGCCTGAGAGGCGAACACGGCGGTGGCACCGCACTGCACCGCACAGGAGAGCGTGACCTTGTCGCCTGCCACTATGCCGCCCCCGTAGGTGATTATGTACGCCCAAACTGCATCCACCCCTGAGGCCGCAACCTGGAAGGAAGGGGAGTGGGAGAGTGAGAGAGGGTGGGGGATTGAGAGAGGGTGGGGGATTGAGAGAGGGTGGGGGATTGAGAGAGGGTGGGGGATTGAGAGAGGGTGGGGGATTGAGAGAGGGTGGGGGATTGAGAGAGGGTGGGGGATTGAGAGAGGGTGGGGGATTGAGAGAGGGTGGGGGATTGAGAGAGGGTGGGGGATTGAGAGAGGGTGGGGGATTGAGAGAGGGTGGGGGATTGAGAGAGGGTGGGGGATTGAGAGAGGGTGGGGGATTGAGAGAGGGAAGCGTCAGGGGAGACTGTGTGTGCAGTACTGCTGCCACTATGCCGCCCCCATAGGTGATTATAACACTGCATCCACTCCTGAGGCCGCGACCTGAAAGGCAGGAGACGAGGGAAGAAGGGGGGTGAGGGAGGAATGAAGAAGGGCGGAAGGGAGATGGGAGGAAACTAAAAAGGGCACACATAGACTTGATGTGTCTCCCACCACTAATGCGTCACTGCGCACGTTGCACAGGACACCAAACACATTGCACAGGCACCAAGCACATTGCTCTGCTCATGAGTACACAGGGAGACATGGCGCTATGCACCTTGGACGGCAGCATGACCTTGAGCGGGTAGCGACAGAAGCTGCTCGTTGCTGTGCTGTGCATGCCACATCGCACAAGATACCAATCACACTGCTGTGGTCATGAGTACATCGGCAGCTATGCCTGCACGTACCTTGGACGGCAGCATGATCTTGAGCGGGTAGCGACAGAAGCTCCTCGTTGCCGTGCTGCGGCCGCCCACCAGCTCCACCACCAGCACTCCAGTCCAATTCATGCCGCCCCGCCACACACCCGCACACGCGGTTGCAGCTGCTTCTGTCGCTGCCACTGCTGCTGTTGCTGTCGCTGCCGCTGCTGTTGTTGCTGTCGCAGCCGGTGCTTCTGCCCCACCCACGTGCACGCCTGCCTGCACACTACCATGCACACTGCTCCTTTTACGCACTCCTCCTGCTGCCCCTCCTGCTGCCCCTCCTGCTGCCCCTCCTGCTGCCCCTCCTGCTGCCCCTCCTGCTGCCCCTCCTGCTGCCCCTCCTTCTCCTCCACCTGTTTCTACACATGTTGCTCTCCGTGCTTCTATCTCTGACTCCACACACGTTTCCCTCCCTATTCCCCTCCCTCCTCCTTGTGCCTGTCCCTCCCCCCCCGCCTGCTCCTCACCTCCTTCTTCCTCCATCCCCCCTTCCTCACCTCCTTCTTCCTCCATCCCCCCCTCCTCACCTCCTTCTTCCTCCATCCCCCCCTCCTCAACCCCTTCTTCCTCCATCCCCCCCTCCTCAACCCCTTCTTCCTCCATCCCCCCCTCCTCAACCCCTTCCTCCTCCATCTCCCCCTCCTCCATCTCACCTTCCTCTGCTCCTTCATCTTTCATCTCCCCCTCCTCAACCCCTTCTTCCTCCATCCCCCCCTCCTCACCTCGTTCCTCCTCCATCTCCCCCTCCTCCACACTTTCCTCTTCTACCTCCCCCTCCTCAGTTCCTTCCTTTTCCATCTCCCCCTCCTCCATCTTCCTCTCTTCCATCTCCCCCTCCTCACGTAATCCCTCCTCCATCTCCCCACCCTCTCACACTGTATTAACTGTTCAAGTCACACCTGAGAATGTTCGGTTACGGACTTCTCAAGGAGAAATGAGTGTAGGAAGGGCGGACTGAGAGTTTCAACGCTGGTCAACGCTGATCTTTACGGGTCAACACGGCTCAACAGTTGGTCAACGCGGGTCAATTAAGAGAGGAAGAGTCTGCTGGTGAGTGCTGCATGCCCTGCCTGAATGATCTCCACCATGGGACCCACCTGACATGCCGCATCCATACAAAATGGTATGGCTGTAACAGCATTGATGCCACCATCCTTCTCCCCACCGGCCCCATCCCATCCCCCCACGTCTGCCACTATCCTCTCAGCATCCCTCACCATCTCCCTCTGCAACCCCGCAGCCTGCAGCGGGCCAATCAGGTTGAGCCGCGTGGCAGCAGACAGGCAGTCCCTGAGAGCGCAGTAGACGAGGCCTCGCAGGGCGGAGGGCAGGGGGATGGAGAGGCACCCGCAGAGGGATCCAAATATCACCGCGTGGTGGCCGTAGGCCCGAGGAGATGAGGGGGTTTGAGAAGGTTGACTGGGTTGACTCGGTTGACCCTGCTGACGTGTCCTCGTGCGATAGGTCGAAAGCAAGGGAGAGGCTTCGGGGAAGACTGTGGAGGCGACTCGAAGCAAGGCAGAGCCCTGAGAGAGGGAGACCTGGGGTGATGAGAGCACAGTGTTGGGGCATGGGGGCATTGGGTTGGAGAATGGGCTTGAGAACTTATGTGGCACGTCACACCATGTCCCCGCATACTCAACTCCCCCCTCCCCCCCCCCCCAATACCTTGCGTGCCACGTCATTCGCTAGCATGGCGTTTAAACAGTTGTCGGCCACTGCCAGGGCATCACCAAACGCGCCACGTGCCATGTGTCGCGCCACGATTGGCTGAAGAACCGGCTCTTCAAAAACAAAACGCCCATCTCCTAATCCTGTTGCAATTGTCCCTGCAACTGATGTGCCTGCTGGTGCAGCTCCTGCTGATGCAACTCCTGCTGGTGCTGCCACTGCATTTGCTGCAGCTGCTGCAGCAGACCCACTAGCCGTAGCATTCATGCTAGCACACGCAATCCCATGAGCCGTGGCAACAAAGGGCAGCAGCAGAGCAGCGTTGGCATGCACGGCCGTGAGCACAAACACCCGCAGCGACGCCACCATGTCACTCCTCCCCTCGCCCCTGCCACCCACACTGCCACCTCCCCCTGTCCCACCTGCCCCTCTCCCTGCCCCAACAGTTCCTCTCTCTGAACCTCTCCCTGCGCCACCAAGGAAGCCTGCTCGTGCTGCTGCCTCCAGCCCCAGCGAGTGAGCAAAGCCACCAGCAGGCAGCAGCGAGTCCAGCAGCTGCCACACCGCCCAGTCCGATGGCAGGGGCGGAGGGGAAGCTGTTGGCCCCTTGTCCTCCTCGCCTTCCCGCTCCATGCTGCTCGTTTCCTGACCCGGCCCCTTGGCTACCTCACCCAATAGCGACGCTTGGGTGATGCTCCCTCGTCTCTGCTGCGTCTCCTGATGCTTTGGACCCTTTGCTTGCTGCTCTTGAGGATCTATTCAGTAACTTCCCTCTCCCAATTTCCCCTCCCTTGTTCTACAAAGCGGGACAAAAGTGAAGTGAAGCACTCACCAGCAGCAGCTACCCTCCTGCTTTCTTGCTACCCCAAGTGTTTCAGTCTCTGAAAACTACAAAGTATTCCCCTAATTCCTATTTATACCACCCCGTCTTAATCCTCTATTTCTTCCCCCTTTCCCACCCCCGGCCCCTCCCCCTACCCTCTTAGAAGAGGAAGTAGCTCTGAGCCAGTGGCAGCTCGCCAGCTGGCTGACACGTCAGCGGCGCCCCGTCAGCGGTGACCTGGTAGGTCTCAGGGTCCACGTGGATGGTTGGGAGGGCGCCATTGTGGATCATATCCTCCTTGCAGAGGTTGCGGCAGTTGTATACTGGGGTGAGGGTCTTGGAAAGACCGAGATTTGCTGCTGATCCTGACTCATGGCACAGCTGGTGAGAAGGGGCGATAGGGACGGGGATGGAGAGGGGGGGGATGAGAGGGCGCCGTTGTGGATCATATCCTCCTTGCAGAGGTTGCGGCAGTTGTATACGGGAGTCAAGGCCTTGGTGAAGCCGAGATTCGCTGCTGATCCTGACTCGTGGCACAGCTGGTGTCAGAGGGAAGAGGGGGGAGAGCAGGGAGGGTCGTGAGGTGTTTTTTAAAGACGATCAGAAATCGTGGCACACGTTTTGAGGCGCCTTAAGATTAACTTTTGAGTCGACTCAGAAGTCAATAAGGAGGGTCGTGAGGTGTTTTTCAAGACGATCAGAAATCGTGGCACAAGTTTTGAGGCGCCTCAAGTTTCAACCGGAAAATTGTGGCACAGCTGGCATCAGAGGGAAGAGGAAGGAGAGCAGGTGGGGATGTGAGGTGGGGAAATAGCAGCAAGCCCTTTTTGCACATTACCCGGTAAGTAGCAAGTGGCTACATCAACGTGGTGAATATCTATCGCCATCCGTCACCATCACACCTCCCCACCACCCCTCCTCACAGCTCAACTGGCTGACGAACGCCAAGCAGCGTCCACCACTGCCTTGCTTATCGCACCCCCCTTGCACCTCACCTGGCTACATGAACAATATCTATCGCCATCCGCCACCATCACACCCGACCCAACCCCCCTTCTCTCCACCTCACCTGGCTGACGAACGCCAAGCAGCGTCCCCCCACTGCCTTGCCGCTTGCTGCAAATTGCGGTCGCATGATGACCTGAGGGGGCGGGACGTGGGGAAGGAGCGGTGGGATGAGGTGGGGCATGAGCGAAATGCAGGAATCAGCCTGATAACCGTGGGTGAGGTACGACGAGAGATTATGGGAGAAAATACAGTTAGCCACCAAAACAAGGGCAGCAGTGGGTGGGTGTGATACAGTGCTGGAATTATTTTGGAGGCGCCTCAAAAATCAAAACAAGGGCAGCAGTGGGTGGGTGTGATACAGTGCTGGAATTGCAATAGCCCATATGCAGTGAGGGTGTTTTTGAGACGTCTCAAAAACACCCTCACTGCAAACGGCAGCAGTGGGTGTGATACAGTGCTGGAATTGCCATAGCCCATAAAACTGGATATGCGGCAGTGAGCATGGTAGTACCCGCACATAAAACTCACCGGCTCCGGGGTTGGAATGCTGGCATTATCATCACCCATCTGCACCCACGCAATCACTCACCCCTTCACCACGATCTCTGACTTCACAAACACCAAACTTACAGTTGAAAAAGGAACAATCACCAAACATAAACCTGAAACAGGCACACTCACCGGCTCCGGGGTTGGAATGCTGGCATTAGCATCACCCATCTGCGCCCAGGCGATCGCGCCCCCCTTCACCACAATCTCCAGCTTTGCAAGCACTGAACTTACATTTGAAACAAGCACTCACCGAACATCAATCAATCCAAAACAGCTACTCACTGGCTCTGGAGTGGGAATGCTCGCATTGGCATCACCCATCTGCACCCACGCGATCGCGCCCCCCTTCACCACAATCTCCAGCTTTGCAAGCACTGAACTTACATTTGAAACAAGCACTCACCGAACATCAATCAATCCAAAACAGCTACTCACCGGCTCTGGAGTGGGAATGCTGGCATTAGCATCGCCCATCTGCGCCCACGCGATCGCTCCCCCCTTCACCACGATCTCCGGCTTCGCTCCAAAGAACGCCGGCCGCCACAGCACCAGATCCGCCAGCTTCCCCACCTCCACGGACCCTACCATGTGCGAAAACCCATGCGCGATCGCGGGATTAATCGTATACTTCGCCACGTATCGCTTCACCCGGAAGTTATCATTCGGAGCGGTGCCAAACCCAGGGTCCTTATCCTCGTTAAGAGGCCCGCGCTGCACTTTCATCTTGTGCGCGGTTTGCCAGGTGCGGGTGATGACCTCGCCAATGCGACCCATGGCTTGGGAGTCAGATGACATCATGCTGATGGCTCCCATGTCATGCAGTATGTCCTCTGCTGCAATGGTCTCGGCCCGGATACGGGATTCTGCGAAGGCAACATCCTCCCTGTTGTTGCTGTCCAGGTGATGACACACCATCTAAGAAAATAAGGGGAGAGGACGGAGGGGAAGAAGCAAGGGGGGGCGCAGGGGAAAAAGACATTGACATGACATGGCTTGGGAGTCTGATGACATCATGCTGATGGCTCCCATGTCATGCAGTATGTCCTCTGCTGCAATGGTCTCGGCCCGGATACGGGATTCTGCGAAGGCAACATCCTCCCTGTTGTTGCTGTCTAGGTGATGACACACCATCTGGGGAGGGTGGGGGGAGAAGAAGGGGAAGCAGGGGAGAGTGCGGTTTGCCAGGTGCGTGTGATGACCTCGCCAATGCGACCCATGGCTTGGGAGTCTGATGACATCATGCTGATGGCCCCCATGTCATGCAGTATGTCCTCTGCTGCAATGGTCTCGGCTCGAATTCGCGACTCTGCAAAGGCAACGTCCTCCCTGTTGTTGCTGTCCAGGTGATGACACACCATCTGGGGGGAGTGGGGAGGGGTAGAACGGGGAAGGGAAAGCGGGGGGATGAGAGGGAAATGAGGAGAATGCGCCACTCAGCGAATGCCTCGCCCTCCCTGTTGTTGCTGCCCAGGTGGAAGGAGGGGTGGGGTGAACGAAGGGAAAGATACAAGGAGGTTTTGCGTGCAACACACCCACCAGCTCATCATTCTATTTAATGGTGCTGGTGGTAAACGGCCGAGTGGGGTTCACTTTTGAGAATTCTCACGTGTGATGAGGTTGTTTTTGAGACGTCTCAAAAACAACCTCATCACACCCAGCTCATCATTCAATTTAATGGTGCTCGTGGTAAACGGGCGAGTGGGGTTGGTGGGTGAGGGTAGCAAATTCCCAGGTAGGTACTACAGTACGTCGTCGTTATAGTAACCAAGCATAACAGCATATCGAGGTGTTCGTCGATGGTGTTGCTGGTGAAGGGGCGCGTGGGGTTGGTGGAGGAGGGCAGCATACCCTTATTAATATACTTGTTATAAAACAACCCACATCCCCGTTATAATAACAAAGTGCATACCAGGATATTGAGATGCTTGTTAATGGTGTTGGTGGTGAAGGGGCGAGTGGGGTTGGTGGAAGGCAGGAAGTAAATCTCTTGGTAGGTACTACAGTACGTCCTCGTTTTAGTAACCAACATACCAGCATATCAAGGTGTTCGTCAATGGTGTTGGTTGTGACGGGGCGAGTGGGGTTGGTGGAGGACAGGCAGTGAATCCCTAGGTAGTTACTGCAGCACGTCCTCGTTATAAGTCAAGAACCCACCAGCATGTCAAGGTGTTCGTCTATGGTGTTGGTGGTGAAGGGGCGAGTGGGGTTGGTGGAGGAGGGCAGCACGTTGCTCTCCCCGCAGATGCTGATGATGTCCGGCGCATGCCCGCCCCCTGCTCCCTCGCTGCAAGAGAAAGGCAGCACAAAAGCAGAGAAGAATGAAAAGACAGAGGAGGGGAGGTCGGTGGAGGAGGGCAGCACGTTGCTCTCCCGACAAACGCGGATGATGTCCGATGCATGCCCTTCCCCCGGCTCGCTCTCTGCAAGATACAAAGAGCAAAGGGAGAGAACATATAAAGGACAGAGGAGGGAAGGTTGGTTCGTGGAGGAGGGCAGCACGTTGCTCTCCCCACAGATGCGGATGTTGTCCGGCGCATGCCCGCGGCCGCTCCCTGCTCCTTCACTGCGAGGCACACGCAAGGAAAGGGGGGTTGGGGTTGAAGAAGGTAGATTAGAGGAAGGAAGGTTCGTGGAGGAGGGAAGGAAGCTGTGCTCTCGCCCCACAGATGCTGATGATGTCCGGCGCATGCCCGCCTCCTGCTCCTTCACTGCGAGGCTCACGCAAGGGGGAGGGTTGGGGTTCGAAGAAGGTAGGTTACTGGAAGGAAGGTTGTGGAGGAGGGCAGCACGTTGCTCTCCCCAGTAAGCAGCGATGGACTGTTCCACGCATGCGGACTCATCGAGTGTGTCTAGTTTTGAGGTGCCTTAAAACCAGACTGTTCCACACATGCGGACTCATTGACTGTGTCTGTGTGTATCGTCACCTGCACGTCATGCTGCTCCTCCACGCCCAGGCACCCCCAATTCCCAGGCCACTTCAAGCAAGTACCCACCATAGAAAACAGTCCCACGCCAACCTTTTCCCCCCTTTCCTCCGCTCCCCCTCTCTCACCTGTGGTAGGTGTGGATGGTGCGGTTCTTGAAGGCAGCGATGGTCTGCTCCACGCACGCCGACTCGTTCAGAGTGTCCGTGTGAATCGTCACCTGCACGTCATGCTCCTCTGCCACGCCCAGGCACGTGTCAATGGCTGTAGGCGTGGTGCCCCAGTCCTCGTGCAGCTTCAGCCCGATGGCTCCTGCTTTGATGATGTCTACCAGGCCCTCAGGGCTGGACGTGTTGCCCTGGGGGGTGGGAAAGGGAAGGGAGAGGTACTGCTATGAGCCCTGGGTCGTCACCTGCACGTCATACTCCTCTGCCACGCCCAGGCACGTGTCAATGGCTGTAGGCGTGGTGCCCCAGTCCTCGTGCAGCTTCAGCCCGATGGCTCCTGCTTTGATGATGTCTACCAGGCCCTCAGGGCTGGACGTGTTGCCCTGGGGGGTGGGAAAGGGAAGGGAGAGGTACTGCTATGAGCCCTGGATCGTCACCTGCACGTCATACTCCTCTGCCACGCCCAGGCACGTGTCTATGGCTGTAGGCGTGGTGCCCCAGTCCTCGTGCAGCTTCAGCCCGATGGCTCCGGCCTTAATGATGTCTACCAGGCCCTCAGGGCTGGACGTGTTGCCCTGAGTGGGAGGGGCAATAGGAGCGAAGAGGCGCTGTCAGAAGAAGTGCAGTTCTTGTTGCGTGCACAGGAGGGTTGCAATAGGAGTGAAGCACAGGAACAACCCTCCCTCTCACCTACACTGAAGTTGACAGGCGCATTGCCTGTAACCTGCAGCATAAGCGCCATGACATCGGGTTATGATTCACACCCTCGCAGACATCCACAAGCGTACACTTACTTTCACAGACACTCACTCACAAACTCACTCACACCCTTCTAACCATTCACCTTCTCCGTCAACCCAAAGTTGAGAGGCATATTATCCGTGGCCTGCAGTATGAGGCGCCTACACACCCTTCCACCGCACCACACCGATAGGTAACCGTCACGGCGTCACCACCCATAGCCACAGCAGCACTTACCTTCCCCGTGAACCCAAAGTTGAGAGGCATGTTATCCGTGGCCTGTAGCATGAGCGCCATGGCATCGGGGGATGGCGTGCACGTGGTGGCCAGAGTGCCATGTGCCGGACCCGTACCTCCTCCCACCAGTGTGGTGAGACCTGCATGCGCAGAACATAGAAGCAAAGGAAAACATAATTGATTTGATGGTGATTGTGGCAGCAGTGCAGCATGAGAGCCATGGCGTCGGGTGATGGACGTGCACGTGGTGGCCAGAGTGCCATGTGCCGGCCCCGTGCCTCCTCCTACTAGCGTCGTCAGACCTGCACACATGGGGAGAGGGCGGGGCACAGGTGGGGAGAGAAAGGTATGAACAGTATGGCGATTGTGGTGATGGTGAGCAAACTATCCACCTTATGGTGATGGTGATGGTAGCTTGCAGCATGCGAGCCATGGCATCAGGGGATGGTGTGCATGTGGTCGCTAGTGTGCCGTGAGCATGAGAGCCATTGCTGATTCACAACTCACCACCCACCACTCACCACCCACCACTCACCACTGTAAATGGCCTCGTCCGCCAGTCGGGGGCAGATGAAGTGCACGTGCGTGTCTATGCTATGCATAACCTACTGTTAGTGTTAGCCCTCAATCTCACACTTTGTATTTTGCACTTTTTATATCGTAGCATAGTGTAGCTTGCACTTTGTGTTTGGTTGGGTGTACACCTACATCCCAACCAAACCCAAATGTAATCTCCAAGCAATCTCCAACCCACCAATTGGAGATTGTTTTGGGATTACCCCCAATCCCTAGAGATTGCCCCCGATTCCCTTCCCCATCCATTGCTTGCCCATCTTGGATGTACTTAAAGAGCTTCAAGCTCATTACTAATGTATCAGTTCTAAGCTTAAGTAGTGTCACCTACGCTACTCACTGCTCCCGCTTCCTGCATCACCACCACACTGCACCACACACCACCTACCACGCTGATCTACCACCCATAACCCACCACTCACCACTGCAAATGGCCTCATCCGCCAGCTGGGGGCAGATGAAGTGCACGTGGGTGTCGATGCCTCCTGCTGTGAGAATCAGCCCCTCGCCTGCTATCACCTCTGTCGTCACCTGCATGGGGGAAGAGGAAGGGGCAGAAGTAAAGAAGTTGACAGCTTTGGGTTGAGAACTTTTCATAGTAGGACTTAAGTGTTGAGAATGTTCGTCAAGTCCCGACTCCCATGATTTCCGGCTTGTACGCCACTAGACTCACCCCCACCACCATGTCCTCGTCCACGCCATCAATCACATCAGGATTGCCGCCCTTGCCAATGCCAGTGATGCGTGTACCCTTCATGCCCACACAGCCCAAACCACCCTTCACGAGTAGACTCACCCCCACCACCATGTTCTCGTCAACCCCATCCATCACATCCGGGTTGCCGACCTTGCCAATGCCTGTGATGCGCGTGGCCTTCATGCCCATACAGCCCACACCACCATTCACGAGTAGACTCACCACCATTCACGAGTAGACTCACCACCCTTCACGAGTAGACTCACCACCCTTCACGAGTAGACTCACCACCCTTCACTAGTAGACTCACCACCATTCACGAGTAGACTCACCACCCTTCACGAGTAGACTCACCACCCTTCACGAGTAGACTCACCACCCTTCACGAGTAGACTCACCACCCTTCACGAGTAGACTCACCACCCTTCACGAGTAGACTCACCACCCTTCACGAGTAGACTCACCACCCTTCACGAGTAGACTCACCACCCTTCACGAGTAGACTCACCACCATTCACGAGTAGACTCACCACCCTTCACGAGTAGACTCACCACCCTTCACGAGTAGACTCACCACCCTTCACTAGTAGACTCACCACCATTCACGAGTAGACTCACCACCCTTCACGAGTAGACTCACCACCCTTCACGAGTAGACTCACCACCCTTCACGAGTAGACTCACCACCCTTCACGAGTAGACTCACCACCCTTCACGAGTAGACTCACCACCCTTCACGAGTAGACTCACCACCCTTCACGAGTAGACTCACCACCCTTCACGAGTAGACTCACCACCCTTCACGAGTAGACTCACCACCCTTCACGAGTAGACTCACCACCCTTCACGAGTAGACTCACCACCCTTCACGAGTAGACTCACCACCCTTCACGAGTAGACGCACCACCCTTCACGAGTAGACTCACCACCCTTCACGAGTAGACTCACCACCCTTCACGAGTAGACTCACCACCATTCACGAGTAGACTCACCACCATTCACGAGTAGACTCACCACCATTCACGAGTAGACTCACCACCCTTCACGAGTAGACTCACCACCCTTCACGAGTAGACTCACCACCCTTCACGAGTAGACTCACCACCCTTCACGAGTAGACTCACCACCATTCACGAGTAGACTCACCACCCTTCACGAGTAGACTCACCACCCTTCACGAGTAGACTCACCACCCTTCACGAGTAGACTCACCACCCTTCACTAGTAGACTCACCACCATTCACGAGTAGACTCACCACCCTTCACGAGTAGACTCACCACCCTTCACGAGTAGACTCACCACCCTTCACGAGTAGACTCACCACCCTTCACGAGTAGACTCACCACCCTTCACGAGTAGACTCACCACCCTTCACGAGTAGACTCACCACCCTTCACGAGTAGACTCACCACCATTCACGAGTAGACTCTGTTAGAATTATATATTGTAGCATGCTAAGCACATGTGACTGTACACCAATTGTGGTGTACAGTTGGGTTGGGACTACACCCAACATTGGGTGTAGTCTTGCACTTTGGGGTGCCAATCCACCCAATTGTGGTGGAGCCCCCAAATTGCAACCCTCTTGACTTTTGGGTACCTCACTTCCCAAATTGAGGTCACCACAAGCCAAGTGGGCCTAGGGTTGCCTCACTTCTTCAAAGTGTGGACAACCCAACCCAACTCACCTATGGTTGCCTCACTTCCCCAAGTGAGGTCAACCCAACCATAGGTTGGGTTCTTCCTTCCCCTCCAATCTTTCCTTCCAACTATGTATGCTAGGTTTGTCTTCCAATCTAGTTACTTGTTCAATTTACACTCTTCACAGACTCACCACCCTTCACGAGTAGACTCACCACCCTTCACGAGTAGACTCACCACCCTTCACGAGTGGACTCACCACCCTTCACGAGTAGACTCACCACCCTTCACGAGTAGACTCACCACCCTTCAATGCACGTGCCCTTCATCCCCACGTGCTCCACAATTCTCTGATCTGAATGAGCCTCCAATTAACACTCACCCGTACATCCGTATCCCCTGATACTCACCCCCACCACCATGTTCTCGTCCACCCCATCCATCACATCCGGGTTGCCTCCCTTCCCAATGCCTGCGATGCGTGTGCCTTTGATGCCCACGTCCGCCTTCACTATGCCCCAGTGATCCACTATAAGCGCATTCGTTATTATCACGTCCAGTGCATCCACTGCCTTCACTCCCGTCGCCTGAACACAAGGAGAGGAAGTGGAAGGGAAGAGGCAAGGGAGGGAAAAGCGCAGTGAGGGCTTGGGAAGGAGAGAAGGAGGGAAAATTCGGAGAGAGCAAGGAGGGAAAGGGCATGGGAAGGGAAGTACAGGGCTCAGGCTCTCCTGCCGCCCCTCCTGCCCCACTCCTCATCCGCCCCGGCACAGTCCCTCACTACCCCGTTCCCACCCTGCCCCAGTTTTCCCCTGCCCCAGTCCCCCCTTGTTCCGGGCCTCATCTGCCCCATGCCTCACCTGCCCCATGCCTCATCTGCCCCATGCCTCACCTGCCCCATGCCTCACCTGCCCCATGCCTCACCTGCCCCATGCCTCACCTGCCCCATGCCTTCGCGCAGCAACTTCCCCCCTCCGAACTTGCACTCGTCGCCCAGCACTGTGAAGTCCCTCTCCACCTCCACCACCAGCGCCGTGTCTCCCAGCCGCAGTCTGTCCCCCACTGTGGGGCCAAACACACCTGCCCCAGTCCCCCCCTGCTCCAGGTCTCACTCACCTGCCCCATGCCTTCGCGCAGCACCTTCCCCCCTCCGAACTTGCATTCATCGCCCAGCACTGTGAAGTCTCTCTCCACCTCCACCACCAGCGCTGTGTCTCCCAGCCGCAGTCTGTCCCCCACTGTAGGGCCAAACACGTCCGCGTACCGCTCCCTCTCCACTCGCACTGTGAGGGCCTCGTCCGTCCCCACCACTCCCTTGCTGCATGCACAAAAGGATGAGAGAGGCGGGTAGGGGAGAAAGTGAGGAGGCGACACCCCCCTTGTCTCCAACCCGTACTCTGTCCCCCACCGTGAGCCCAAACACGTCAGCGTACCGCTCCCTCTCCACTCGCACTGTGAGGGCCTCGTCCTTCCCCACGACTGCCTTGCTGCATGCATGAGAGGAGGGGAGAGGGAGGCGAGTACGAGAGGGAGTGAGGAACTGGGAACACGGGGGGAACAAATGCATCCCCGTACCACTCTTAATCCACTCGCACTGTCGGTGCTTCGTCCGTCCCCACAACCCCCTTGCTGGGTTGACGAGGGAGAGAGTGAAGGAGGCGGGTAGGAGAGGGACTGAGGAACCAAGAAATCCTATTGGGCCACATTTGGAAAATCTCATTGAAAGGTTTGACGTCAGGTTTGACGTCAGGTTTGAGGTCAGGTTTGAGGTCAGGTTTGACGTCAAGTTTGACGTCACGTTTGACATCAGGTTTGAGGCCAGGTTTGAGGTCAAGTTTGAGGTCAGGTTTGACGTAATGTTTGAGGTCAGGTTTGACGTCAGGTTTGAGGTCAGGTTTGACGTCAAGTTTGAGGTCAGGTTTGACGTCAGGTTTGAGGTCAGGTTTGAGGTCAGGTTTGACGTCAGGTTTGACGTCAGGTTTGACGTCAGGTTTGACGTCAGGTTTGACGTCAGGTTTGACGTCAGGTTTGAGGTCAGGTTTGAGGTCAGGTTTGACGTCAAGTTTGAGGTCAGGTTTGACGTCAGGTTTGAGGTCAGGTTTGAGGTCAAGTTTGAGGTCAGGTTTGACGTCAGGTTTGAGGTCAGGTTTGACGTCAAGTTTGAGGTCAGGTTTGACGTCAGGTTTGACGTCAGGTTTGAGGTCAGGTTTGACGTCAAGTTTGAGGTCAGGTTTGACGTCAGGTTTGACGTCAAGTTTGAGGTCAGGTTTGACGTCAGGTTTGACGTCAGGTTTGAGGTCAAGTTTGAGGTCAGGTTTGACGTCAAGTTTGAGGTCAGGTTTGACGTCAAGTTTGAGGTCAGGTTTGACGTCAAGTTCAAGGTCAGGTTTGACGTCAAGTTTGAGGTCAGGTTTGAGGTCAGGTTTGAGGTCAGGTTTGAGGTCAGGTTTGGGGTCAGTGTTGAGGTCAGGTTTGACGTCAGGTTAGTGGTCAAGTTTGACGTCAGGTTTGACGTCAGGTTTGAGGTCAGGTTTGAGGTCAGGTTTGAGGTCAGGTTTGAGGTCAGGTTTGACGTCAGGTTTGAGGTCAGGTTTGAGGTCAGGTTTGAGGTCAGGTTTGAGGTCAGGTTTGACGTCAAGTTTGAGGTCAGGTTTGACGTCAGGTTTGAGGTCAGGTTTGACGTCAGGTTTGAGGTCAGGTTTGAGGTCAGGTTTGAGGTCAGGTTTGACGTCAAGTTTGAGGTCAGGTTTGACGTCAAGTTTGAGGTCAGGTTTGACGTCAGGTTTGACGTCAGGTTTGAGGTCAGGTTTGAGGTCAGGTTTGAGGTCAGGTTTGAGGTCAGGTTTGAGGTCAGGTTTGACGTCAGGTTTGAGGTCTGGTTTAACGTCAGGTTTGAGGTCAGGTTTGACGTCAAGTTTGAGGTCAGGTTTGAGGTCAGGTTTGAGGTCAGGTTTGAGGTCAGGTTTGAGGTCAGGTTTGAGGTCAAATTTGAGGTCAGGTTTGACGTCAAGTTTGAGGTCAGGTTTGACGTCAAGTTTGAGGTCAGGTTTGACGTCGAGTTTGGCGTCAGGTTTGAGGTCAGGTTAGAGGTCTGGTTTGACATCAGGTTTGAGGTCAGGTTTGACGTCAGGTTTGACGTCAGGTTTGACGTCAGGTTTGAGGTCAGGTTTGACGTCAAGTTTGAGGTCAGGTTTGACGTCAAGTTTGAGGTCAGGTTTGACGTCAAGTTTGAGGTCAGGTTTGACGTCAGGTTTGAGGTCAGGTTTGACGTCAAGTTTGAGGTCAGGTTTGACGTCAGGTTTGAGGTCAGGTTTGACGTCAGGTTTGAGGTCAGGTTTGACGTCAGGTTTGAGGTCAGGTTTGACGTCAGGTTTGAGGTCAGGTTTGACGTCAGGTTTGACGTCAGGTTTGAGGTCAGGTTTGACGTCAAGTTTGAGGTCAGGTTTGACGTCAGGTTTGACGTCAGGTTTGACATCAGGTTTGAGGTCAGGTTTGACGTCAGGTTTGACGTCAGGTTTGACGTCAGGTTTGACGTCAGGTTTGACGTCAGGTTTGACGTCAGGTTTGACGTCAGGTTTGAGGTCAGGTTTGAGGTCAGGTTTGACGTCAAGTTTGACGTCACGTTTGACATCAGGTTTGAGGCCAGGTTTGAGGTCAAGTTTGAGGTCAGGTTTGACGTAATGTTTGAGGTCAGGTTTGACGTCAGGTTTGAGGTCAGGTTTGACGTCAAGTTTGAGGTCAGGTTTGACGTCAGGTTTGAGGTCAGGTTTGAGGTCAGGTTTGACGTCAGGTTTGACGTCAGGTTTGACGTCAGGTTTGACGTCAGGTTTGACGTCAGGTTTGACGTCAGGTTTGAGGTCAGGTTTGAGGTCAGGTTTGACGTCAAGTTTGAGGTCAGGTTTGACGTCAGGTTTGAGGTCAGGTTTGAGGTCAAGTTTGAGGTCAGGTTTGACGTCAGGTTTGAGGTCAGGTTTGACGTCAAGTTTGAGGTCAGGTTTGACGTCAGGTTTGACGTCAGGTTTGAGGTCAGGTTTGACGTCAGGTTTGACGTCAAGTTTGAGGTCAGGTTTGACGTCAGGTTTGACGTCAGGTTTGAGGTCAAGTTTGAGGTCAGGTTTGACGTCAAGTTTGAGGTCAGGTTTGACGTCAAGTTTGAGGTCAGGTTTGACGTCAAGTTCAAGGTCAGGTTTGACGTCAAGTTTGAGGTCAGGTTTGAGGTCAGGTTTGAGGTCAGGTTTGAGGTCAGGTTTGGGGTCAGTGTTGAGGTCAGGTTTGACGTCAGGTTAGTGGTCAAGTTTGACGTCAGGTTTGACGTCAGGTTTGAGGTCAGGTTTGAGGTCAGGTTTGAGGTCAGGTTTGAGGTCAGGTTTGACGTCAGGTTTGAGGTCAGGTTTGAGGTCAGGTTTGAGGTCAGGTTTGAGGTCAGGTTTGACGTCAAGTTTGAGGTCAGGTTTGACGTCAGGTTTGAGGTCAGGTTTGACGTCAGGTTTGAGGTCAGGTTTGAGGTCAGGTTTGAGGTCAGGTTTGACGTCAAGTTTGAGGTCAGGTTTGACGTCAAGTTTGAGGTCAGGTTTGACGTCAGGTTTGACGTCAGGTTTGAGGTCAGGTTTGAGGTCAGGTTTGAGGTCAGGTTTGAGGTCAGGTTTGAGGTCAGGTTTGAGGTCAGGTTTGAGGTCTGGTTTAACGTCAGGTTTGAGGTCAGGTTTGACGTCAAGTTTGAGGTCAGGTTTGAGGTCAGGTTTGAGGTCAGGTTTGAGGTCAGGTTTGAGGTCAGGTTTGAGGTCAAATTTGAGGTCAGGTTTGACGTCAGGTTTGACGTCAGGTTTGAGGTCAGGTTTGAGGTCAGGTTTGACGTCAAGTTTGAGGTCAGGTTTGACGTCAAGTTTGAGGTCAGGTTTGACGTCAAGTTTGAGGTCAGGTTTGACGTCAGGTTTGAGGTCAGGTTTGACGTCAAGTTTGAGGTCAGGTTTGACGTCAGGTTTGAGGTCAGGTTTGACGTCAGGTTTGAGGTCAGGTTTGACGTCAGGTTTGAGGTCAGGTTTGACGTCAGGTTTGAGGTCAGGTTTGACGTCAGGTTTGACGTCAGGTTTGAGGTCAGGTTTGACGTCAAGTTTGAGGTCAGGTTTGACGTCAAGTTTGAGGTCAGGTTTGACGTCAGGTTTGACGTCAGGTTTGACATCAGGTTTGAGGTCAGGTTTGACGTCAGGTTTGACGTCAGGTTTGACGTCAGGTTTGACGTCAGGTTTGACGTCAGGTTTGACGTCAGGTTTGACGTCAGGTTTGACGTCAGGTTTGACGTCAGGTTTGAGGTCAGGTTTGACGTCAAGTTTGAGGTCAGGTTTGACGTCAAGTTTGAGGCACGTTTGATGTCAGGTTTGAGGCAGGTTTGATGTCAGGTTTGAGGTCAGGTTTGACGTCAAGTTTGAGGTCAGGTTTGACGTCAGGTTTGACGTCAGGTTTGACGTCAGGTTTGAGGTCAGGTTTGACGTCAGGTTTGAGGTCAGGTTTGAGGTCAGGTTTGAGGTCAGGTTTGAGGTCAGGTTTGAGGTCAGGTTTGACGTCAGGTTTGACGTCAGGTTTGAGGTCAGGTTTGACGTCAAGTTTGAGGTCAGGTTTGACGTCAAGTTTGAGGTCAGGTTTGACGTCAGGTTTGAGGTCAGGTTTGAGGTCAGGTTTGACGTCAAGTTTGAGGTCAGGTTTGACGTCAGGTTTGAGGTCAGGTTTGACGTCAGGTTTGAGGCCAAGTTTGAGTTCTGGTTTGACGTCAGGTTTGACGTCAGGTTTGAGGTCAGGTTTGAGGTCAGGTTTGACGTCAGGTTTGAGGTCTCGTTTGACGTCAAGTTTAAGGTCAGGTTTGACGTCAGGTTTGAGGTCAGGTTTGACATCAGGTTTGACGTCAAGTTTGAGGTCAGGTTTGACGTCAAGTTTGAGGTCAGGTTTGACGTCAAGTTTTAGGTTAGGTTTGACGTCAGGTTTGAGGCCAGGTTTGACGTCAAGTTTGAGGTCAGGTTTGACGTCAAGTTTGAGGTCAGGTTTGACGTCAGGTTTGAGGTCAGGTTTGAGGTCAGGTTTGAGGTCTCGTTTGACGTCAAGTTTGAGGTCTGGTTTGACGTCAGGATTGAGGTCAGGTTTGACGTCAGGTTTGACGTCAGGTTTGAGGTCAGGTTTGACGTCAAGTTTGAGGTCAGGTTTGATGTCAAATTTGAGGCCAGGTTTGACGTCAGGTTTGAGGTCAGGTTTGACGTCAGGTTTGAGGTCAGGTTTGACGTCAAGTTTGAGGTCAGGTTTGACGTCAAGTTTGAGGTCAGGTTTGACGTCAGGTTTGAGGTCAGGTTTGAGGTCAGGTTTGAGGTCAGGTTTGACGTCAGGTTTGAGGTCAGGTTTGACGTCAAGTTTGAGGTCAGGTTTGACGTCAGGTTTGAGGTCAGGTTTGACGTCAGGTTTGAGGTCAGGTTTGAGGTCAGGTTTGAGGTCAGGTTTGACGTCAGGTTTGAGGTCAGGTTTGACGTCAAGTTTGAGGTCAGGTTTGACGTCAGGTTTGAGGTCAGGTTTGACGTCAGGTTTGAGGTCAGGTTTGACGTCAAGTTTGAGGTCAGGTTTGACGTCAAGTTTGAGGTCATGTTCGTCAGATTTGAGGTCAGGTTTGAGGTCAGGTTTGACGTCAGGTTTGAGGTCAGGTTTGACGTCAGGTTTGACGTCAGGTTTGAGGTCAGGTTTGACGTCAAGTTTGAGGTCAGGTTTGAGGTCTAGTTTGAGGTCAAGTTTGAGGTCAGGTTTGAGGTCATGTTTGACGTCATGTTTGAGGTCAGGGTTGACGTCAGGTTTGAGGTCAGGTTTGACGTCAAGTTTGAGGTCAGGTTTGACGTCAAGTTTGAGGTCAGGTTTGACGTCAGGTTTGAGGTCAGGTTTGACGTCAAGTTTGAGGTCAGGTTTGACGTCAGGTTTGAGGTCAGGTTTGACGTCAGGTTTGAGGTCAGGTTTGAGGTCAGGCTTGAGGCCAGGTTTGACGTCAAGTTTGAGGTCAGGTTTGACGTCAAGTTTGAGGTCAGGTTTGACGTCAAGTTTGAGGTCAGGTTTGACGTCAGGTTTGAGGTCAGGTTTGACGTCAAGTTTGAGGTCAGGTTTGACGTCAAGTTTGAGGTCAGGTTTGACGTCAAGTTTGAGGTCAGGTTTGACGTCAAGTTTGAGGTCAGGTTTGAGGTCAGGTTTGACGTCAAGTTTGAGGTCAGGTTTGACGTCAAGTTTGAGGTCAGGTTTGACGTCAAGTTTGAGGTCAGGTTTGACGTCAAGTTTGAGGTCAGGTTTGAGGTCAGGTTTGACGTCAGGTTTGAGGTCAGGTTTGAGGTCAGGTTTGACGTCAAGTTTGAGGTCAGGTTTGACGTCAAGTTTGAGGTCAGGTTTGACGTCAGGTTTGAGGTCAGGTTTGAGGTCAGGTTTGACGTCAAGTTTGAGGTCAGGTTTGAGGTCTAGTTTGAGGTCAAGTTTGACGTCAGGTTTGAGGTCAGGTTTGACGTCAGGTTTGAGGTCAGGTTTGACGTCAGGTTTGAGGTCAGGTTTGACGTCAAGTTTGAGGTCAGGTTTGACGTCAAGTTTGAGGTCAGGTTTGACATCAGGTTTGAGGTCAGGTTTGACGTCAAGTTTGAGGTCAGGTTTGACGTCAGGTTTGAGGTCAGGTTTGACGTCAGGTTTGACGTCAGGTTTGAGGTCAGGTTTGACGTCAGGTTTGAGGTCAGGTTTGACGTCAAGTTTGAGGTCAGGTTTGACGTCAAGTTTGAGGTCAGGTTTGACGTCAAGTTTGAGGTCAGGTTTGAGGTCAGGTTTGACGTCAGGTTTGAGGTCAGGTTTGACGTCAGGTTTGAGGTCAGGTTTGAGGTCAGGTTTGACGTCAAGTTTGAGGTCAGGTTTGACGTCAAGTTTGAGGTCAGGTTTGACGTCAGGTTTGAGGTCAGGTTTGACGTCAGGTTTGAGGTCAGGTTTGACGTCAAGTTTGAGGTCAGGTTTGACGTCAAGTTTGAGGTCAGGTTTGACGTCAGGTTTGAGGTCAGGTTTGAGGTCAGGTTTGAGGTCAGGTTTGAGGTCAGGTTTGACGTCAGGTTTGACGTCAGGTTTGAGGTCAGGTTTGACGTCAAGTTTGAGGTCAGGTTTGACGTCAAGTTTGAGGTCAGGTTTGAGGTCAGGTTTGACGTCAGGTTTGAGGTCAGGTTTGAGGTCAGGTTTGACGTCAGGTTTGAGGTCAGGTTTGAGGTCAGGTTTGAGGTCAGGTTTGACATCAAGTTTGAGGTTTGGTTTGACGTCAGGTTTGAGGTCAGGTTTGACGTCAGGTTTGAGGTCAGGTTTGACGTCAAGTTTGAGGTCAGGTTTGATGTCAATTTAGAGGTCAGATTTGACGTCAGGTTTGAGGTTAGGTTTGACGTCAGGTTTGAGGCCAGGTTTGAGGTCAAGTTTGAGGTCAGGTTTGACGTCAAGTTTGAGGTCAGGTTTGACGTCAAATCGAGACCATCCTGTTTCATATTTATTCTGGGAAAACCTCTAAACTGCGAGCAGAAAGTGGAGTGGAGAGACGAGGAGCCTACAGTGCGTTGGGCCCTGGCACATGGCCGAGTTTGGGCCATGGCCACAGCTGTACGGTGCGCTGGGCCCATGGCCACAGCTGTACGGTGCGCTGGGCCCGTGGCCACAGCTGTACGGTGCGCTGGGCCCATGGCCACAGCTGTACAGTGCGCTGGGCCCATGGCCACAGCTGTACGGTGCGCTGGGCCCATGGCCACAGCTGTAAAAGCCATGCCATAAGGCTCACAGCCGCCTCTAACTACCAGCACCAGCAGCACCCCTGGTTGGCTCGGGCACATCGCCGAATCCCATGGCAATGGCCTTAGCAGCCACCTCGGCTGCCCTGCTCTCGTCCAGCCCACTTGCCCGTTGCCCCTCATCATCACCAGCACCACCAGCAACATCCCTCAGTGACTCACGTTGCGTTGGGTTCGGGCACATGGCCGAATCCCATGGCAATGGCCTTAGCAGCCACCTCGGCCGCCCTGCTCTCGTCCACTGGCCCGCTCGCTATCCCGTTGCCGCCCCGAATCACCCTCTTGCCGCCCATCGCCACCAGCACCACCTGCTTTGTCTCGCCAGGCTGTCGACAGGGGGGGAGGAAAAAGGAGAGCGTGAGACGCAGGGAAGGGCTAGTGAACAGCAGCACCAGAAGGAAAGAGAGTAAAAGCCAGGGCGAGAGAAAGCAATCACAGGCAGTCGTTCGAACGGCAGCATGGTAACACAGTAGTAGGGTAACGTGGTAACAGGGTCGCATCTGGGACAGAGTGACTTGCCTCGAAGCGCACAGCAGTGCCGGGGAGGATGTTGAGGTGGTAACCGTACGCCAGCTGGCAGTGGAGGAGGAGCAGCAGAACGGGAAAAGCGATAGGAAGGAGCACCAGGCCTTCACATCGGGTGACCCACGTCATATGGGACAGAGTGACTCACCTCAAAGCGCACGGCAGTGCCGGGGAGGATGTTGAGGTGGTAACCGTACGCCAGCTGGCGGTCGAAGAAGAGCAGCGGATTGGTCTCCACGAAGTGGTAGTGGCTGCCCACCTGGGCATGAGAAGTTTCGGGTTTAGGGTTGAAGGTTGAGGGTCGTGGTTTGCTTCGAGGGGTTGAAACTTATGAGCAATGAAGATGGGGGATGAGGATGATATGATTATGAGAGGGTATAACGAGAGATATGATGTGATGCGATGCGATACAATGCGATCGCCGCTACGATACGATAAGATATGATACGGATGAACACGATACGATCCACATGCACACAGCTTAAGTGCCTCACCTGAATAGGCCTGTCGCAGCGGCTGCTGACACTGAGCCGCACGGCAGCCCTGCCAGCGTTGAGCAGCAGTGGGCCCGTCTCTGCCACTATGATCTGCCCCGGTACGCTGGAGCCACTTAGCGGCGTGGTGGTGACAGGCGTGGCGAAGAGGTCAGGCGAGGGGACTGGTGGAGCAGGGGGGGGGAGTGGGGAGATGGGATGAAGGGTCAGCAGCCCTGCCAGTGCTGAGCAGCAGCGGGCCCGTCTCTGCCACTATGATCTGCCCCGGAGCAGCAGAGCCACTCAAGGGCGTGGTGGCAATAGGCACGGCAAATAGGTCAGGCGAGGGAACTGGAGGGACAGGGAAAATTTGAGGGGGGGGAGAAGATGGTAGATGATGGGATGGGATGGGATCCAGCATTGAGCAGCAGCGGGCCCGTCTCTGCCACTATGATCTGCCCCAGAGCAGCAGAGCCACTGAGAGGCGTGGTGGCATTAGGCGCGGCAAAGTGAGCAGCAGCCCTGGCAGCATTGAGCAGAAGCGGGCCTGTCTCTGCCACTATGATCTGCCCCGGTGCTACAGGGCCACTCAGGGGCGTGGTAGCGATAGGCACGGCAAAGTAAGCAGCAGCCCTGGCAGCATTGAGCAGCAGCGGGCCCGTCTCTGCCACTATGATCTGCCCCGGTGCTACAGGGCCACTCAGGGGCGTGGTAGCGATAGGTGTGGCGAAGACATCAGTCGAGGGGACTGGTGGGACAGTGGCGAGATGGGGGGAAACTATGTCACGATTGGGATTTATGTTTCACAAAGGCCGAGATAACGTAGGAGGGCAACAGAGTCTACCACCAACAAACACAAGGAAGAGGCCGGCCGAACTGATGGCGGAGGGAAAGGTGGGGAGAGGTGAGCTGGCCAGAGGGAGAGGTGAGCTGGCCAGACACTGACATGCGAATAAGGAGCCGTGGAGGGCGAGGGAGAGGTCTCTGTCCTCACGGCTGATGGGGAGGTGCACCGTCACCAGCTTCGTGCCATCCGCATCCCAACTCGGAATGAGCAAGGCCAGGGAGAGAGTGGAGAGGGAAACGGGAAACCGGGATACCGGGAAACCGGGAAACCGGGAAACCGGGAAACCGGGATACCGACAAACCGGGAAACCGGGAAACCAGGAAACCGGGATACCGGGATACCGGGAAACCGGGAAACCAGGAAACCGGGAAACCGGGAAACCGGGAAACCGGGAAACCGGGAAACCAGGAAACCGGGAAACCGGGAAACCGGGAAACCGGGATACCGGGAAACCGGGAAACCGGGAAACCGGGAAACCGGGAAACCGGGAATCCGGGAAACCGGGATACTGGGATACCGGGAAACCGGGAAACCGGGATACGGGGAATCCGGGATACCGGGAAACCGGGAAACCGGGAAACCGGGATACCGGGAAACCGGGAAACCGTGAAACCGGGAAACCGGGAAACCGGGATACCGGGAAACCGGGAAACCGGGATACCGGGATACCGGGAAACCGGGAAACCGGGATACCGGGAAACCGGGATACCGGGAAACCGGGAAACCGGGAAACGGGGATACCGGGAAACCGGGAAACCGGGATACTAGGAAACCGGGAAACCGGGATACCGGGAAACCGGGAAACCGGGAAACCGGGAAACAGGGAAACCGGGAAAGCGGGATACCGGGAAACCGGGAAACCGGGAAACCGGGAAACGGGGATACCGGGAAACCGGGAAACCGGGAAACCGGGAAACCGGGAAACCGGGATACCGGGAAACCGGGAAACCGGGAAACCGGGAAACCGGGATACCGGGAAACCGGGAAACCGGGAAACAGGGAAACCGGGAAACCGGGATACCGGGAAACCGGGAAACCGGGAAACCGGGAAACCGGGAAACCGGGAAACCGGGATACCGGGATACCGGGAAACCGGGATACCGGGATACCGGGATACCGGGATACCGGGAAACCGGGAAACCGGGAAACCGGGAAACCGGGATACCGGGAAACCGGGATACCGGGAAACCGGGATACCAGGAAATCGGGAAACTGGGAAACTGGGAAACCGGGATGCCGGGAAACCGGGAAACCGGGAAACTGGGTAACTGGGAAACCGGGCAACCGGGCAACCGGGCAACCGGGCAACCGGGCAACCGGGAAACCGGGAAACCGGGAAACCGGGATACCGGGAAACCGGGATACCGGGAAACCGGGAAACCGGGAAACCGGGATACCGGGAAACCGGGAAACCGGGAAACCGGGAAACGAGGAAATCAGGATACCGGGAAACCGGGAAACCGGGAAACCGGGAAACCGGGAAACCAGGAAACCGGGAAACCGGGAAACCGGGAAACCGGGAAACCGGGTAAGGAAAACCGGGAAACCGGAAACCGGGAAACCGGGCAACCAGGCAACCGGGCAACCGGGCAACCGGGAAACCGGGAAACCGGGAAACCGGGATACCGGGAAACCGGGAAACCGGGAAACCGGGATACCGGGAAACCGGGAAACCGGGAAACCGGGAAACTGGGAAACCGGGAAACCGGGAAACCGGGTAAGGAAAACCGGGAAACCGGGAAACCGGGAAACCTGGATACCGGGAAACCGGGAAACTGGGAAACCGGGAAACGGGGATACTAGGAAACCGGGAAACCGGGAAACCGGGAAACCGGGAAACCGGGATACCGGGAAACCGGGAAACCGGGAAACCGGGAAACTGGGAAACCGGGCAACCGGGCAACCGGGAAACCGGGAAACCGGGAAACCGGGAAACCGTGAAACCGGGAAACCGGGAAACCGGGAAACCGGGAAACAGGGAAACCGGGAAACCGGGAAATAGTGAAACCGGGAAACCGGGAAACCGGGATACCGGGATACCGGGAAACCGGGAAACCGGGATACCGGGAAACCGGGAAACCGGGCAACCGGGAAACCGGGAAACCGGGAAACCGGGATACCGGGAAACCGGGAAACCGGGATACCGGGAAACCGGGAAACCGGGAAACCGGGAAACTGGGAAACCGGGAAACCGGGAAACCGGGAAACCGGGTAAGGAAAACCGGGAAACCGGGAAACCGGGATACCGGGAAACCGGGAAACCGGGAAACGGGGATACTAGGAAACCGGGAAACCGGGAAACCGGGAAACCGGGAAACCGGGAAACCGGGATACCGGGAAACCGGGAAACCGGGAAACCGGGAAACCGGGCAACCGGGCAACCGGGAAACCGGGAAACCGGGAAACCGGGAAACAGGGAAACCGGGAAACCGTGATACCAGGAAAACGGGAAACCGGGAAACCGGGAAACCGGGAAACCGGGATACCGGGAAACCGGGAAACCGGGAAACCGGGAAACAGGGAAACCGGGAAACCGGGAAACCGGGAAACCGGGAAACCGGGAAACCGGGAAACCGGGAAACCGGGAAACTGGGAAATAGGGAAACCGGGAAACCGAGAAATAGGGAAACCGGGAAACCGGGAAACCGGGATACCGGGATACCGGGAAACCGGGATACCGGGAAACCGGGAAACCGTGAAACCGGGAAACCGGGATACTGGGATACCGGGAAACCGGGAAACCAGGATACTGGGATACCGGGAAACCGGGATACTGGGAAACCGGGAGACCGGGAAACCGGGAAACCGGGAAACCGGGAAACCGGGAAACCGGGATACCGGGAAACCGGGATACCGGGAAACCGGGAAACCGGGAAACCGGGAAACAGGGAAACCGGGAAACCAGGAAACCGGGAAACCGGGAAACGGGGATACCGGGAAACCGGGAAACCGGGAAACCGGGAAACCGCCGGGACACCGGGAAACCGGGAAACCGGGAAACCGGGAAACCGGGAAACCGGGATACCGGGAAACCGGGAAACCGGGAAACCGGGATACCGGGAAACCGGGAAACCGGGAAACCGGGAAACCGGGAAACCGGGAAACCGGGATACCGGGATACCGGGAAACCGGGAAACCGTGAAACCGGGAAACCGGGAAACCGGGAAACCGGGAAACCGGGAAACCGGGATACCGGGAAACCGGGAAACCGGGATACCGGGAAACCGGGAAACCGGGAAACCGGGATACCGGGAAACCGGGAAACCGGGAAACCGGGATACCGGGAAACCGGGAAACCGTTAATACTGGGATACCAGGAAACCGGGAAACCGGGAGACTCCTCGCACTCACACCACTCACCTGGGAGGAAGGAGCCGTGCAGGGCGAGGGAGAGGTCGCCGTCCTCCCGGCTGATGGGGTGATGCACCGTCACCAGCTTGGTGCCATCCGCACCAGTGGTGCTTTGAGACATCTTTCACACTCAGAGGTGCAATTGATGGCAGAGAGGAAGACCACGCACCTGGCAGAAACGAGCCGTGCAGAGCGAGGGAGAGATCACCGTCCTCGCGGCTGATGGGGTGGTGCACGGTCACCAGCTTGGTGCCATCCGCGAAGGTTCCCTCCACCTGCACCACGTCTAGCAGCACTGGCACCGCTGGCAGCACGTTGCGCCTGGTGGGGGGGAGGAGGAGCATAGAGGGAGGGGTGAAACAGGGGAGGTGAGGGGAGGGCAGGAGGGAGAAGGGGGCTTGTGAGTCGACTCAAGAGGTTCCTTCCACCTGGATCTTGTCGAGAAGCACTGGCACCGCTAGCAGCATGTTGCGCCTGGTTGAGGGGGAGAGGGAGGGGTGAAACAGGGGAGGGAAGGCGAAACAGGGGAGAGAAGGGGCCTTATGAGTCGACTCAAGAGGTTCCCTTCACCTGCACCACGTCCAGCAGCACTGGCACTGCTGGCAGCACGTTGCGCCTGGTGGGTGGGTGTGTGCGCGGGAGGGGAGGGGGAGGAATGGGAGGAAAAATCATGCGGGGGGAGAGGGAGAGGGGGAAACAGACAGGGGGGGGGAGGGGGAGGGAAGAGAGAAAGGCGGGTTTGTGAGTCGGCTCAGAAGGTTCCCTCCACCTCCACGCCCAGAAGCACTGGCACCGCTGGCAGCACATTGCGCCTGGTGGGGGGGAAGGGGGGAAGAGGGGGATGGGCGGGGGGGAGAGAAGGGGGAGACAACGGAGGGAGGGGGTAGGAAACAGGGGGATGAAGGGGCTTATGATTCGACTCTAAATTTCCTTCCGCCTGGAGCTTACCACGCCGAGAAGCACTGGCACTGCTGGCAGCACATTACGCCTGGTGGGGGGCCAGTGAGGGTGGGGGTCGCGGGGAAAGGGATGAATCATGGGACCAGTAATCAACCCCCCCTTCCCCCCCCGCATCCCTTGACGGTCCTCTCCACCTGCACCACGTCCAGCAGCACTGGCACTGCTGGCAGCACATTACGCCTGGTGGGAGAGTAGAGGGGGAGGGGGGGTGAGGGGGGGTTGGGCTGATGATACGGCGAATATTCGTGCATCCCCCACCGGCAAGCATCGATGCAAACCCTGATCCCACCATGCACCCCTGCATCCCCCCACCCCTCCTCCATCTCCTCCCCCACAACACCAGGAGGAAAGCTAACCTTCCCAGAAGCTGCTTGCCGAGGTCCATGAGCTCTGCAACGCTCTTGCCATCTCGAATAAACTCCAGCACCTGAAACAGAGGATGATGACGATGGTGATAATGATGAGGACAAGGGGTGAAGTGAGAGACAAAGGACAATTAGGACAAGTCCTGATGATGGGAGAAGTAAGGGTTCGAAAGAAGGTGCAGCGACCGACAGAGGAGCATTGTCGAAACGAGTTATAAAAAAAAAAAAAAAAAGATGCCAACATTCTCCGCCCACTAGAAAAAGAGCTCCAGCACCTGCGTGGCGATTAGAGCCACCGCCTCAGGGTAATTGAGCTTTAATCCGCGTGCCAGCCGCTTCTGCGCCAGCGCCCCTGCTGCGTGCAGGCGCAGCTTGTCCCCCTCGCGTACGCTCAGCCTCATGGCTGCATCGGCGGAGGGGAGGGGGGGCGAGGGAGGGAGTAGAGATGGAAGGTGAGGGATACAGATGCACAGATGCAGGTTATGCCAGCCGCTTCTGCGCCAGCGCGCCTGCTGCGTGCAGGCGCAACGTTGTCCACCTCGCGCACGCTCAGCCTCATGGCTGGTGATGGGGGTGGGAAGAAGGAATGGAGGGTGGGTGGGTGAGGGGAGAGGAAGGGGGAATGTGAAGACGAAAAGGGACAATGCATGCGCAGCTTGTCTACCTCCCGCACGCTCAGCCTCATGGCTGCACCAAAGGACTAGACGCGAGAGGAATAAAAACGGAGAGGGAAAGCGAAGTGCAGAGGAGAGGAACACAGAGGGAGGAAAATGCAAGGAAGGTGCAAGAGGCTCCCACCCACCTGCTACTGTTGGGCCGCCTGAGCCGCCTCTTTGAGATCTGATTCCACTCAGAGGTCGGAAACGACAAGCAATGCCACCCTCGCGCCGCTTCCAGACCCGACCAGGCAGTTCCAACCGCCGACTGCAAAGTTCGAACTCCGACCTCCTGTTTCCAAAAAGATTCTGCTCCTGACGGAACGGCTGCTGGTTCCACGAGCCTTCCTCGAGGCACTGGCAGCGGCGACGGCAGGCTGTGGGAAGACCAGCTCGTTTAGCGCAGTCCTGTAAACCGCTTTTGTACTCGCTATAAGCTTCTTCGCTATGCCCGTACTGCGCGTAGCGAGGCGTGGGTCGGAGCGGGATAAGCGCCAGTGACGCGACTGGTCAGAAGTCTTGGTCTGACCAAGGCTAGCGGGTCGCCGCTGGCAGCGCTTTAAGTTCCGCGCGCGGAAGAGCTTGCGCCTAGGCGCAGGGGTCGCGAGGACGGATGCGTATGTTGGACTACTGAAGTATGCTTCCGATTGAGACGGAGACGGAGACGGAGACGGAGACGATGACGGAAACGGAGACTGAGAAGAAGGATCTGGAGAGAGGAGTGGGGAAAGAAGACAGGCGGAGGAGGCGAGAGGCGAGGATACGTGGATGGGGGAAGGAGCACCGGAGAACGTGACACTAGGGAGGGTGACTGTAGCGACGATTGGTGACAATGGGGTGAGTCCGAGTCGCAGAGAAAGCACGCGACGAGAAGAAGTGGAGGATGTAGTTGACGGAATGAGACTGCCAGACGCAGGGGAATTCGGAATGTCGGAGCTAGTACTAGTAAAGATTTGATTCTGCACTGGATTCTGAGCCGTGAACTGCGGGAGCGACGTGAAATTCGAGTGACACGTGGACACTGATGGTGCTGTCCAGCTGGGCAAAGGCGGGAAATGCTGGAGGTTTTGCAGCGATGGTGGACGGGAAGGAATCGGAAAAGCGGCGAGCAGAGGCATGAACGCACGTAAGAGTCAACGCATGAGGTGCGCAGCTGATCTAACGGCGTGGATTCAGGAAGCTCAGGCAGCCACGGAGAAGGGCCAATCAGAATCAGGGGATGCGGTATCTGAAAAGCTGACAATGAGAATAACGCGTAGGTTCTGGTGAAGGCAGGAAGAAGACAATGACGATTTCAAGCACTAGCGTCGAGCTGATACGAAACATAGAATGGCGACAACTTCAAAGGAGTAGAGCACATTTACCCATTTAAACCGTATTATAATGTATAAATGCCTACTGAACCGTACTGTGCAATCAGCAAACCGTAGAAAGAAATCCGGAAGTCGCAGAAGGGGGTGCGGCTGGCCTGCTGCTCTGCTTGCTTGTGAAACAGGATTGTTATCTCCACGTGGCTATAATATCTGCCAATGGGAAAGCCTTCACGTGGTCCCTCTTTTTGACATTTTTCTCAACTAATCACACTTCGAGGATAAACATAGGCTTCCATGGTGAAGTGTACTTAGCAGCTTAACATTTTCTGCAGTCGTTTTCTGCACATCAAAACATCATGCATTCCAGTACTATTGGATTAAATGGAATATAAATGTAAATTTAAATTCCTGATATAACATGTCCATTATGTCTTAATATTATTGTTAATATTGCCGTTCATTCATTTACATAAGAAAAACTTGTCTACTAATGTCAAGGTGTTATTGCATCTTTGCGGTACACGCGCTCTTGTTTTGATCGCACGAGTACACGCGGTCGTGACTCCGCTGTCGCCGAACCAGCAGCAACCCGATGTTTTCGCAGCTTCCTGCAGACAAGTTTTTTCGCCAGCCGCCGAACTGTGTCGGTGGGGAAACGACCCGCTCGCGATAAAGCCGCGTCATCGCCTCACTTCGTTTCCCCTATCAGCAAGCTCAGAGTAGATCCACGATAAGTACCTGCGAAACCGTGCGAAGCTCTCAGCAGCCAAACCTTCAGCACCTCAAGCAGACTCTGTTTGCCAGCCGTCGTGATTGTTGAGAAAATTCTGTGCGGTGCAGTGCGGCATAGCCTGGACTTTGTTCCGTTCGTACCAAAACTCATTTGTTGATAGAAACCTGTGGTCTTGGTAGTTTGAGGGTGAAGCCATTGTCGGGTTGGTCAGTTGCTTCTACCACCTGACAACCGAGGCTCCTCGAGACGCGCCTGTCATGGATCGTGCGCGCATGGCCCCGCTCCTCCTCCTCCTCCTGCTGCCTTTCGCAGCAGCCGCCCCTACCGCAGCCCCCACGGGGAAATCCCCCCCCGCAGCCGCAAAAGCGCCCGCGCCCGCTCCGCCGAAGACCCTCCCGGCGTGCCCGCTCACGGGGAAGCCGGCGACGAAGCCGACGATTCCGCACTCGCGCTGCGTGGAGGCGCAGCAGCTGTCGTGCTGCGAGGACTGTGCGGATCTCACGTTCCCGATACAAGCGCTCGCGGTTAATGTTACTGCTGCCTTGGAGACGGTGTCGCAGGGATATCTTGATATGACGAAAGTCTCGCCAGATGTAGGTGGTACTCGCTTGGGTGCTAATGGTGCTTGGATGGGTGATAATGGTACTCGCATTGGTGCCAGTGCAGCTCGCGGCATGAATGCTCTGCGCGTCACGCGATTCCTCTTCGCGCTTTTTTTACAGCGAATGCCACACATTGCTTCTTTTTTCTTCTGGGGAATTCTCGAAGACCGTTCCGAGCCTCGGGGCCTGTAATATCATTCACTTTTTGATCTCTTCCCATAATGCTGGTATATCGCCTCTCCCACTTCTGCCCTCTCCCGTTCCCCGCTCCCCGCTACTGTTCCATTGCTTGTTGGTTTCAAACCAACCCTTGCTTGTCTGCTCCGCTTATCGCGTATTTTTCCCCCTCCGCGCGCAGGTGTGCAAACTGTTTCAGGGCCTCGAGGAGTGCGAGCAGCTGATCGAGCAACTCGTGTGCGCCGTCACGTGTAACCCAGGTGAGCTTTTCTTTTCGCGAATGAGTCGCGATTGTACTTTAACAAGAAATGTCGCACACTTGTCGCGAAATATGTTAGCATCGCCCTGCCCGTTTTACTATACCGGATCGTGCCTGGTCATGCGAGGCGCTCATACCAAGGAGCGACTTTTGCCTTCGTAATGTACATTTATTGGTACACTATTTCAATGATGGTATGTTGTTTTATTTTGTTTTACCTCACTGCAGATTCCGGGTATTATTTCATTGACACGCCCACGGGTCCCAACATGCAAGTGTGCAAGGCCTTCGCACAGCAGGTCTACAACAAGTGCTCCAAATTCGAGTGAGTACATCGATGCCTTGCAATGCAAATAATATTTCTTGTTTATAAATAGGTACCGTTGGTTCGTATGCTTTCTGGTCTGCTTGACACCACTGTCTGTTATTCATTATTCAACTTCTCCACCGGCGTGTGATGAGACGATTTTAGAGTCGTCTCGAAATTCCTCTCCACCCTCCTGCTGCTCTCATTCTTTCAGCAACAAATTGCTTTCCCTTTTCTGTTCTCCATGGTCTTTTCACCTGCTTTTGTTTGCTCTTCAAAACTCTCTCGTTTCTGCTGCAGTTGGTGACCTTTCACTGAGCGATCTAATCTACACCCCGGAGGAACTTATCAAGCAAGCCATCGTCCCCCTTGTTGCACAAGCCGTTCCAGGCTTCACTGCTGGAGTCAGTGTGAGTACCATGCGCCCTGTAGTACAATGCACTATTCTATGCAATTCCACTAGTGACAAAGCCAAGCAGTATGTAACAGTAACGAGGCGCCCATAACAGTAACCAGGCACCCATCTGCAAAAGTGCACCGTGTATGAGTAGCCTTGTGAGTGCTTTCCAGCTCCTCACCTTTTCTTCTGGAGACGTGGATTGCTTAAAATCCATAAGAAAAACTCCAGCCTTGTTACTGCTTACCATTACCTTCTGTTCACCCCCTTCCCCCCCTCCCTCTACCCTCTACTCCTCTTCCCCCCTTACCTCGTCACAGGACGTGGGTTGCTATGGCGGCCCCCAGGTCATTCCTGCGACCCCCTTCTGCTGCGACCCTCTCACCATCCCCAAAACCTGCCCTGCTGGTTCGGTAAACACCACCGGAGCAGAGAAGATCCCGGGCCGGAAACCCGATGCGAAGATCTGCGCCAAGTACCCTTACAAGCCCGGAACCACCCCCTACAAGCGCCCCCCCCTGCCCCCAACTGCATATGACAAGCCTACCCTCCCGAAGGCTCCGTCCTCCGCGCCTGCCCCATCGCCAGGCTCGGCCGAAGCTCCAGCCCCAGCAATGGCCCCGTCGTCCGGAGATACTGTTGATGGGGGGTCTTCCTCCCCTACTGCGCCCCCACCAGCAGCCCCCTCTACCCCATCCTCCCCCTCTACCCCGTCCTCACCCTCTTCCCCATCCTCCTCCCCTACCCCGTCCCCTCCTCCTCCTCCCCCCAAGGGCACTGGGAGCGTGGCTGCCTCTGTGATGGTGACTGTGGGTGCTGCTGTGCTTGCTGCTCTGCTGTGATTGGGCAGAAAAGGGCGGCATTTTGAGGTCCAGTTGTCGCTTGAGTTGATGTCAAAGAAGGGCTGATATATGAAGGGTGTACTCTTGATTGACTAAATTGATGGCAACTTTGGCCTGATCTTGGGTAAGATAGGAGCATCTACCGCAAAATGAATCAGTGTGGCAACAATGACTGAAAGAGCTGTGATTTCTTGGTTTTCTTGGTTCTACGTATTTTGCAGCTTGGAGCAGCTGGTTCTCGCCAGCGTTTCCGATTACCTTATCACCAAGACAACATGTAGCCACCTGAATATGGGTGAGGTTAGCTAAACTAGAGCAAGTTGTCGATTAAAATGATAGTGGAGTCACCAGATAGGGTATGGGGAAGTGCCTTGTTTTGTTTCAGGTATTTGCAACCCAGTATTCCCTAAAAACTCGTCCAATTACCATACTTTCAGGCTCAGCAATGCCACATTTTGGTACTCAAATTATCACCCACGAAAAAAAGAAAAACTCGTGTACACCCATATTCTGTCTACTGAGGCAGCTTGATCCATCCATCCATCACGTAACCTGGCGCGACAACTGAATGATGAAACCGGTACAGTAATCCAGCTTGGCGCCGCGCTGAACTTGAAATGTCAGCAGCAACCTTGGTGCTGTGGAAAATAAAATCACGGCACGTGAGGTCAAGTGGGTCCGCACGGCGAAGAAGTTGTTTCTCTTTTGACCCCAATGGATTCCAAACAAGAAACCAGTTCTAGTAGCTACGCATTGAAAGGGTGTTCAAAGTACTGCACTAGCGACGTCGAAGTATGTCGGTGAATCGTTACGGTTGGAACCGTAGATCCAAGGGTTGAAATTCACCGACATCTCTCGACGTCGAGGGATGCAGTACTTTGAACACGCTTTTAACCCCTCACATCCTTCTGCTCGTAGGTTCCGTGACTATCTTAAGTCTTATTCTTGAATCCCCCTTTTCAAAGCTGCGTAGGAGGGCTGGATGGAAGAATTCAGACAAAGGGACTATCAACGAATGCCCGAAACCATCAGGGGGCAACATAAAGGCTTTACCCCCATTTTTTCATGCCGCCCTCTTGTCACTCTACCGCCACTGGGGCATTAAATCATTTATATCCCTGCATAAGCTGGGTAGGTTCTCATGATAGCTCTCGTGTGTCGTTGCGCTTCCCGCCAAGCTGTCCACCACAAGTATTTCTTGTCCGCAAGTTGCTTTGAAGAGCTCGCGCATTAGGGCGGGTCAGGTAGGTCAGGTTTTCACGACTTTTTAACCCGATTGGAGTATGTAGGTGTGCTTTCTATGCGGAATTTGGAAAACGAGCTCATGCAAGGTGTATGGAATGATATGTTGTTCTTCGGCTCTTTGCCCCAAAATAACGGTTCTGAACGGATGGCAGAGGAACCGATTTCACCCACCCAGCGTTCTCTCATTCACCGTTCACGCCCTAAGCAAGGCTTGTATTCCTCGTTGCTGGTCTGTGGTCAGGTGTGCTGTGCCTCCTCGTTGATTCGCTCCTTCTCCCGCAACCAACCCCTACGTTCCCCGCGCTCCATGTCACGCGCCTTGGCTGCCTTCTTCCTGCAACCAAACCTGGATTTCCGCAGGTTTCACCGTTTGAAATCACTACCCACCTCTCTCAACATTGATACTTCAACGGAAAACGCCAATGACAGACAGCACGCACGCCTTCCTTCCGTTCAACTAACTCAATCCCGAGAATACAATATCTTGGTGCAGCTCAACGTTTACACCACAGTACTCAACCCTACCCTTATCCTGTCGGCCCATCAATTACGCCGCAATGTCTTCCTCTGTGTCTTGCGTCTAGTTCGTAGACATCTCGGCTTCTACGAACGCCAGCATTCTTACCCTCAAAACTCTCAGCTCTTTGGTCGGTCTTCAAATAAGAAACGTGAACAACAGTTGGTTTTTATCGTCTGAGATTTTTACGAATTGATCAAGCACGATGCGGCCAAGATCCGATTCTCCGTCACATCGCAATGCCACAACCGGCGAGTCCATTCGTAACGGGGACGGGAGGACTGTTAGCCCGTTGAAAACGGCAGCCAGCGGCTCGACACTGCTAGAGCGCCGGCAGTATCGACCCCTCGCTGTAGTCACGCACGCACGGCCATCGTCCACTCGTTCTTCTCACCATTATGACGACGACCATCAGGATCGTGACGCTTCACATCACCAGCAGCAGCAGCATCACCATGATTATTCCAGCAAGCCCCCCCGCTCGCCGCTCCACTCCCCGTTTCACTCCCCCCGCGGCGGGGTTCCGCGCAACCATCACCCGATGACTCCCCCCGCCAGCTGGTCCATTCCCAGCGGGGGGGGTGATTCGGGGGGAATTTGCGGAGGGGGGAACGGCGGAGACGTCCATGGCGGAGAAAAAATGGGCGGAGACACACTTGGCAGAGATCATAGCAGCAGCGGTATTGGCAGCAGCAGCCGGCGCAACGGGCGGGAGCATCCGAGCTCCCGCCATTCTAGGTCAGCCGCGTCAAGCCCCGTAATGGATTCCGTTTCCGCGCTAGGGAAGGAGAGCAGCGGACGGCGGGCGTCTTTCGAGGAAGGCGCGGAGTCCTACGTGGCAAAGCCCCGCCACGTGCTCTCCAAAGGTTCGCTTAGCCCACATCGCCGCGCGTCTGTCGACGCGACGGATTTCGTCAATTTCGCCGGCGAATCAGGAGGGCGAAGGCGGTGCAATCGCGTGACCGAAGACTTAGATACAAGCCAATCCGATACTCGCTCGGCTGAACTACTACCGCATCCGCCGTCCTATGAAAATCTTGTTGAAAAGGGCGCGCAGTCAGTCGACTCGCGCGAAGCGCCCGTCTCTTTCCGCGAAATTTCCGCCGCCGTCGGTGACGCCAGCACTTCCGTCACCTTCCACAGCCCTACGGAATCTTCGGCGGTATCTCCGGCGCCGTCCCCGGCGATATCCCCGGCGCGATCTCCGGCGCTATCTCCGGAGGGATCTTCGGGCACAGCATCGCCAGTAACCGGCTCTCCGGGTCGGAAGAACATGTTTAAATACTCTGCCGTAAAATTCGCGTCCGACGGCGCGAAGAGGGAGGGTGTAACCCCGTCCGAGGGTAGGGTTACCAGACGCAGCCAACAGGTAGCGGGTGATCGCGCGGAGAAATCTAATACGGACAGAAAGCCAATAGGCGGCGAAATTCCCGCGTGGCTTCCCAGCGGGGGGGTGAAGCAGGCGGAGCGGGATCTCTGGGGCCCGCCGCGCGGGGGAAGCGGAAGCAGGGGCGGAGGGGGAAGCGCGGGGGTTCCTCTCGCCTTCTCCGTCTCCCCGCGCGGCTCCCCGCGCGGCTCGCCTCTGCGGCCCGAGAAGCAGCTTGTGTCTTACGCGTCGCTAGACCCGCCTGGCTCTTTTAGGAGCCGAGGAGGTAAGGACGGTCTAGATTGGCTGGAGGAGATTAAGAAGGGAGAGGGAGGAACGGGCGGTGATGGCGGAGGTGGCGGAGGGAGCAGTAGAGGCGGTGGCGGCGGCAGGGGAGGGGAGATGCGGGCGGACGGGGGAGAGATTGGGGGGGAGAGCAGGCGGGTAGCGTTTGCCTCCTCAAGTGGCGGCGCTGGCGGTGGTGGTAGCTTCGGAAGAATAGGGGGAAGCGGAGGAGGGGAAGGCGGAGGCGGAGGCGGAGGGCTCGGGGGAGCAGGCGCTGGTCCGCGGGGCGCAAGCGCACATGGCATGGGCGGCGGCGCTGGCTTCCCTTTCCCTTCGCGCCCCCGTAGCTCCCCCCTAGGAAACAAGCTCATGTCCTACTCCTCTCTGGACCGCCCCTGTAGGCCCGAGGGGGGGACGGGCGCGGAGGGGGACTCGGGGAACGTGAGCTGGCGCCAGCTGGTGGCGCAACTGAAAGAGGGGGAGGAGCTGAAGGAGGGGAAGGAGGGGGAGGAGGGGAGTGACTGGGAGGAACGAGAATGCAGGGCCAGTAGGGCCGGTAGTAGCACCGGTGGTAGAAAAAGCTCTGCTGCTCGCGTTGCTGCTGGTGCCGGTGCTGGTGCGACTGCTGCAGGTGGAGGTGGTTCTGTCAGCAGCAGCACTGGCGGCGGCGGTGGCGGCAGTGGCGGTGGTAGTGCGGGTGGTGAGGGTGGCATGGCAATAGCAGCGGTCAGTGCTCGCCCGAAGCCCAGGCACAGGCGAGGAGCGTCGTTCCACTCCTTCTGTCCACTTGACTCTGCGAGCGGCAACGATACGGCCTTTAGCTCTCTGCAGCAGCAGGCTGCTATCGGGACAGCTCGTAACACGGATCTCTATGGCAGTGCTGCTGGTGCCAGTGGCATCAGTAGGCTATCTGGTGGTGCTGGTGGTGCTTCTGCTGCTGCTGCAGGTACTGGTTCTGGTTCTGCCTGTCCCAAACCAAGGCACAGGCGAGGATCCTCCCTCCACGCCTTCCCCCCTCTTGATACCACAAGCAGCGAAGCTATTTTCGACTCGATTCAACGGGCAGCTGAAAAAGAAGCGGATCGTTCTGGCGACCTTTACGCCCCAGCCAACACTAGGCCGGCCACTGCCGCAGACGTTTCCGGGCAGTTTGACGGGTATTGGGGCAGCGAAGACACGGACACCGGGTCGTTTAATGCGAGAGAGGAGTTACCCAAAGGAAGGCTGCAGAGGCCGTATCTTGGTTCTGCTGATATAAGCGAGTTGCTGGGGTCGAGGATTAGCCGAGTGAAGGAGAGGTCCAAGCCTAGGTCGAAGGAAAGAACAGGGGAGAGAGAGATGGGGATGAGGGAGAGGACGGGCGAGAGGCGAGGGGAGGGGAAAGGGGCAGAGAATGACGTGGTAAAGGGCGAGCAAGAGCACGAGGGGCAGCAGCAGCAGCAGCAGCACCAGCAGCAGCAGCAGCAGCAGCAGGGGAAAGAGAAGCTGAAAAGTCCGAGGGGCAGTTTGGGAATGAAGGGTATATTGCATGCTGCATCCTCCCGCCTCCGCTCCCTCCTCCCAGAGGCCACCTCTCCCACCGGCAGCAGCAGCACCACCACCATAGTCGCCGCTGCTGCCCCTCTCAGCACGGCTCCCAGCAGCAGCAGCCGCCGGGTTGGCATTTCGGGTGGAGACAGCATCAGCAGCAGCAGCAATGCCTTGGGGGGCAGTAGCACCAGCAATAGGCCAGCCTCCCAAGAGGCTCCTGCTGCTCTCGCGTCTTTCTCTCTCAAGTCTGCAGACGCTGCAGGTGGTGGGGAGAATGTCAGGAGGCCGAAAAGTGAGGCTGGTGGACGGGTGGGGGGTATCCGGGGGAGGTTTGGAAGGCGGAAGCAGAGGCATGAGGGGGAGGAGGAGGAGGGGGAGGAGGAGGAAGGGGTGGATAGCCGAGGGGGGAGTCCCTTCGGGAGTGGAGCAAGGGAAGGTAGGGCTGGGGGAGGTGGTATTGGTGGTGGCGCGGGGGGTGGGGTTGGGGATGGCAAGAGTTGGCATCATATGCGCCGCCGCCAGCGCAGCGCTGACGAGATTCCGCGAGTGCCCACGTCACTGCTGGTTACCCCCCCTGTTTCGCCCCCGAACCAGTCAGTGCATGCAGAAGGATCGGTGGCAGGAGGACGAGGAGGAGGAGGAGGAGGAGGAGCAGCAGCAGCAGCAGCAGCGGCAGCTGCAGCAGCAGTTTCAGCAGCTGCGCTTCACGAGCGGCTTGCTCACAGAGACAGGGCACGCAGGGAGGCTGCTGCAGGGGGTGGAGCACGGAGGTCAGTAATTATTTCGGGGGTAGTTGCCCCAAGAGGAGATACAGTGGGCTCCACAGGGCTGCAGGGCAAGGGCGGTGCTGCTCCTGGGCGGGTCATTTTGTCTGATTATGATGTCGAATCGATTCCTCACGGAAAGCTAGCTGAGTTGCTGAATCATAAGCAGGATGCGGAAGAGAGGGGGATCAAAGGGGTAGGTGTGGTGGGAGCGAGTAAGGGAAGGCGAGGAGAGGAACACGCTGGGGAGTATGAAGGGAAAGGGAAGGGCAAGGAACAGGGCAAGGAACAAGGCAAGGTTTTGGAGGGAGAAATAGGGAGCAGCAGCAGCGGCAGCGGCAGCGGCAGAGGTGATAGTGGTCGCGGTGATGGCAGGAAGGTTGTTCCTGGCTGCACCAGCATCGACAGCAGCAGCTTCAACATTAGCACCGGCGGCAGCGGCGGCAGCAGCAGCGGCAGGATGCCAAACCAGCGGCAGCTGCAGCAGCAGCTGCTGCACTCCTCCCTGGCTCTCCAAACGCAGCTGATGACGCAGCAGCAGAAGAAGAAGGGCCCTCTAGGATCAGTTCTCATGCTGGAAAAGGTCTCCACGCACTCGGAATTGGACAAGAAAAAGAAGGCAGCGGGGGCAGGAAAGAAGCAGCAGGCTGACAGCATTCTGGCGCAGCTGGCTAGTCAGGGCAGCAGCGGAGGAGGGGTGGGGTCTGGGCGAAGAGAAAGAGGAGGCGGAGGAGTAGGAGGAGGAGGAGGTGGAGGAGGTGGAGCGGAAAGGAGGCTTGATGCTGCTGGCGGCTCTGGTGCTGCTGCTGCTGCTGCTGCTGCTTCCGCTGCTGCTGGCGCTGCCAGTGGTGCTGGGGGTGCTGCTGCTTCTGCTGCTCCTGGTGTTGCCAGTGCTACAAAGGGTGCGCTCGGTGCTGCTACCAGCAGCAGCAGCGGGTTACCGGTGATGAGGCAGTATGGCAGCATCCGCCCGTCGGACTACATCTTAAAGAAGCCGTACAAGGACCTGGCGGCGCGGTACGTGCTGCACAAGGAGGAGCTGGGCAGCGGCGAGTACGGCGTGATAAGGAAGTGCTTGGAGATCTCGTCAGGGCATGTGCTTGCGTGCAAGACCATCAAGAAGGCCCGCATCAAGGTGGGTGGGTGAAGGGACGGTCAGGATTGAGGTATGGTGGTAGTAGCATGGACGGGCAGGATCGAGGTATTGTGGTGGTACTCTGCCTAGAGATCTCGTCGGGGCATGTTTGGAAATTTCGACCGGGCATGTGGTCGCCTGCAAGACCATCAAGAAGGTCCGTATCATTGTGGGTGGTTGATCGGACGGTCAAGATTGAGGTATAGTCATAGAATGGACGGCTATGATCAAGGTATTCGGTGCCTGGAGATCTTCTTGGGGCATTTGCTAGCCTGCAAGACAATCAATAAGGCCCACATCAAGGTGGGTGGGTGGGCAGGATTGAGGAATACAGCTTGAGAGGGAAGAGAAAGGAAGGAAGAGGGCCGAATGGGCAATATACAAGGCATATTTTTTTCATCCGCCTGTATGCTGATTGGTTGTAGATTTACTCTCAAGAGGCAGCAGAAGACGTCAGAATGGGGGTCTCGAACATGCACAACCCAACTGTCCCCTTCCCCCAACCACGAGGGACCACACCACACTGCACCGCGCTCCATCCATCCCCACTCCCCCCCACCCCCCTATTGCTCAACCCCCACATCAGAATCAAGAAGCAGCAGACAACACCAGAATGGAGGTTGCTAGCATGCACACCCACCCCCTTCTTCCCCTGCCACCTCAACTCACCGTCCTGCACCACACTCCATCCATCCCCACTCCCCCCCAACCCCCAACCTCAGTCCCAAGAGGCAGCTGACGACATTAGAATGGAGGTTGCGAGCATGCTTGTACTGAAGGGGCACCCCTATATAGTCACACTGCACGATGCAGTCGAAGATGCCAAGGTATGCAGCTGTGCTTTGAGAAGACTTTTGAGGCGCATCAAGAGGTTGCGAGCATGCTAGTACTGTGCTGAAGGGGCATCCGTATATTGTCACACTGCATGATGCAGTGGAAGATGAAAAGGTACGGCGCTGAGCTGTGTGTGTGCTGTGAGACGATGCAAAGGTCAACTTCTATGGTCGCCCGCATGCTTGTACTGAAGGGGCATCCGTATATAGTCACACTGCACGATGCACTCGTAGATGAAAGGTATGCTGTTTTGCTGTAAAGATGACTTTGAGTTGACTTGAGACCATGCTTGTACTGAAGGAGCATTCCGATATAGTCACACTCCACGATGCAGTCGAAGATGCAAAGTTATGCTGCTGTGTGGTGAGATGCAAAGGGTGCTGCCTTTATGGTTGCAAGCATGCTTGTACTGAAGGGGCATCCGTATATAGTCACACTGCACGATGCAGTCGAAGATGTAAAGGTATGCTGCTGTGCTGTGGGACGATGCATAGGTGCAGCTGTTATGGTGGCAATTTCACTACTCCGTGTTTTCACAGTTGCATATCAAACAATTGCATGTTTCACTATTTCATTTGATCAGTGCCATTTGTCGCCATTCTCAGTGTGCACGCTACTTGCATGCATCCCTTAACCTGAGTTCTGACCCGCTCCCATGTCTAGTTTTGTTTTGAGGCGCCTCAAAACTGGCACACTCCCCTGTACCCACTTCTCAGCTCCCTTCTCAAAGCCCTTTTTAACCCCCTCCCCCCTTCACTGATGAGGTACATTCACCTGATGAAGCTGGGGCGACGATCGGATCACCAAGGACGGAGTGTACTTGGAGCCTCAAACCCCACCTCTCGCCCCTTCCCTCCTTCTCCAACCCCCGCCCTTCCCTTCCCCTCAGTACGTGCATTTAGTGATGGAGTTCTGTCGCGGCGGCGATCTCTTTGACAGAATCACCAAGGGCGGAGTGTACTCGGAGCCTCTGGGCGCCCACCTGTGCCGCGCCATCACAGAGGCGCTGCTGCACTGCCACCGCCACGGGGTGATTCACCGGGACATCAAGCCCGAGAACATTCTGCTGCTGGAGCCCGGGAGTGACACGCGCATCAAGCTTGTTGACTTCGGTGTTGCAACCTTCTTCCAGGAAGGTACGTTGGTGCATGATTCTTGAAAATGCACTGCCACCGCCACGGGGTGATTCACCGAGACATCAAGCCGGAGAACATGTTACTACATGTTACTACATGTTACTACATGTTACTACATGTTACTTGTCGAGCCCGAGAGCAACACGCGCATCAAGCTTCCCATCTCCCACACTCCCCACACCTACTCTCCCTCACCATTCGCCGTGTCTCCCCATATCCCCCACACTTCCACCACAGCAGGCGTTCTCCTTCACGACTCCATAGGCACGCCCCCGAGTACGGGGCACCGGAGGTGTGGGAAGGGGGGAGTTTTTTCCCCCCTGCTCACACACTTACCCATATCCTCCCATATCTCCCACACACTCCCAATACACCAGGCGTTTTGCTCCACGACACGATCGGCACGCCTGAGTACATGGCACCGGAGGTGTGGGATGGGGCATATGGCCCTGCAGTGGACGTGTGGAGCACGGGAGTCGTCATGTACATTGCCATGTCCGGAGTGCCGCCCTTCTGGGCGGCATCCAAGCAGTCTGTGCAGGAGGCAGTTGCCACCCGCGAGGCGAGCTTCCGGTCGGCAAAATGGGCGCATGTTTCGGATGAGTGCAAGCATCTGATTGGCCGGATGCTTGCGAAGAAGCCTCAGGAGCGAATCACGTGCCTTCAGATTCTTGGTAAGTGCAGTTACCTGGTGGTGAAATTGTTAGTTCCTGGCGATTGAGAGATGTATAGCGTGTTCAAATACAGCGTTCCTCGTTACTTTCCTCATCTCGTTTAGCTTACCGTAACATTCTCCACTGCTGCTTGCTTGCTTGTTTGCAGGGCATCCATGGATACGCATGCATTCGTCCCGCTAACCACCTAACCATTACTAGTTCGCTGACAGTACCCATCAAAACCGTATATAATTCTTCCAGAATTATTTATTGTTGTGTTCTAGGTTGTCTTGAAACCGCAGGTTAGGCGGTCATATTTTTTCCTTTTTGACATAATTTATGTTGTGATTTATATAAACAGACCATGGCATCTAACTGATTCTTAGAGGGCTTTTATTATTATCATGCTGCACTTACCGTGCGCTTCCTAATTACATCAGGTTATCCTTTCCTTCATGCGTTACACTGGCGGGAGATTTCTGAGCTGACTTTGCCGCGTTCCAATGGGACACTGGACAGAAGCTTTCGCGTTGGCCAGCGTAGGTACGTCTAGACCTTTTCACCGCTCTGCATCCTTTTGCAACCTCGCCGATGATGGATGCTTGGGTGGGTGGGTGTGCTGGCGGCGAGATGGGTTGATGGGATGGGCATGGATCACTGGATGTGCTTCCAGCGCAGTTCCTGGGTTCCAGTTCTCTCCCAAGTTTTTGTTGCCTTCAACGTGCATCTGTTTACCTTTCAGAAGACAACTTTGATTCGGTGACAGCACGTGCGATGGCGTTCACAGCTCTTGTTCGTTGTTGAGTGCGAGATTACGTGAAAGCTTTAGTTCTACAAACGACAAAGAACGGATGGATGTGTCGTCCTTTAGGTGTTCCATCCCCATGTGTTGATCGAGGATTCGCTCCGTCACAGAGGACTGAGAACACGGCGTTATCGACACGTTCGGCACAATTTTGGTTTGGATATGTCGACGCCGTGGAGACTGCCTTATACTCCAATTACCACGTCATCACTGTTCCACTCGCCTCCCGATTTGATTGACGATAAGCTGTACTTGGGAAACCTGAATTCAGCCTCTGACAAGTAAGCTGTAAGAAAGAACTACTTTGTGGTTCTGCTGGTTCTCCCTCGTTTTCGAAGTCCTGGTGTTCCCGCCTTGTTCTTGCTTGTGATCTGAAGCTGCCTGGCGCCATCCGTGCAGGGAATTATTGGATGGCCTTGGCATTAAGAGCATTCTGACAATAGCGTCCAACGTAGGCCCTCCTAAGTTCCCTGGCGCATTCAAGTACACTGAGGTGTCAATCATAGATTCGTCTCATGTGAACATAGTTGCACACTTCGAGCTGTGCTTCAAAGCCATTGACGAGGGGATCAAATCAGGCGGCATCCTTGTTCATTGTGTAGCAGGTACGGTACCCACTGTTAGTCTTATCATTTCCTGTCCTCTGTCCTGCGCCTGTTCCTTTTATCCGATTTTTCTGTCTATTTACCTTATTTCCCTCTATTTTTCCATTACAAAAATCTGCTTCACAGGTATGTCCAGAAGTGCAACAGTGGTTATAGCATACTTGATGGCGAGGAAAGGGCTCAGCTTTCAAGAAGCCTTTGCCCACGTTAAGAGGTGCCGACCAATAGCACAACCTAATTATGGCTTCATGAGGCAACTTGAAAAGTTTGAAGCCTATCTCCGTTCAGAGAGGGACAGGGCTGTATCCGTCAAGGCTTGACACAGAATTTTTTTCTTGATACCTCTCACCCATATCTCCCATCCTGCCATGCATGCACTAACCCGCCTTTACTAATCTTAAAGCTCTAGGCCCAAATTGCACAAGATTACTAATCTTGCGTGGTGAGGGGTGGGTTTGGGAACGTGGGGGTCGAGGGGAGTGTTGGGAAGGTGACCTGTCGGATTTCGCCCGTAACACTTGTTTTTTTCGCTGAGTCAGCGAGCTTCCGGGGGAAACGTAAGTTTGGGGACCTCGAGTCCCAAATTGCGGAGTAGTAAAACTCGATGTTTTGGCAGTGAGTTTTGGTTCGACCAATCAAATTGCATCGCACCTACTGTAACCAAATTTTCGCCACACACCAGCACAGAAAACGAGAAGTGTGCAAGATTACTAATCTTGCCCTGCGCGGCCCGCAATTTGGGCCTTGAGCTTTAAAGACGTGCACTAGGTAAAGCTGTCAGCCAAGATATGGGTACTCTGCAGCTTAGTGTATGCCACTTTATAGGGCTGTCATAACAGTGGAATATTCAAGGCTCAGTTTTGTTGCAAGGGAGGTTATATCACTGGCACCTGCTCGGCTACCAGTTTTTGCTGAATGACATGGAATGTTTCACATAATTGTTTTCACTATAGTTGCCTAGGCTTTTTGCTGAGAACGAGCATTTACAAGGTAGATTGCAACCAGTGTGACTCCAGCACCAAAGAACTGAAGAGGGGACAGTGTTTCGCCTAGGAATATGAACCTGCAAGAAAAGTGACAGGCAACATTAAGCGATGCGCAGCCCATGCAATCGACACAGGGAATACGTAAAAAGAGACCAGGCATTGAGCATGAAGTGACACTAGCTTGGAAGAGAAAGTCGGGAGAGCAGCTGTAGTGATTTACCAACCCTGATGGCACATACCCGAAGAATGCAGCAAATGCAGGAGTGAGGAAAGTCAATGAGCTCAGCCTTGTAAGGTTTCCTGCAGTGGAACGAATAAAATACAGATGCAACAGACAGGGAAGTGAAAATCACGATGACAGCCGACTAGACTATGAAAGATGTATAACGGGAGGATAAACGTCAACCCTGATGTGGCGGTACAGGGCTGAAACAAATCAAGCTGGGTACACATGAGTCGCACTCTCACCTTTGTTTGCATTGTAAAAGAACACTCCATAGCTAATTGCACTTCCGAAGACTGAAGTGTACATTAAGGAGGACCAATCGAGCAGGGAAAGGTCAGCAAGACCACCAGAGACTGCTGGATCATGCTGCTGAAAGGAGAGGTAGAGGAGAGGAATGCCTCCCAGCACCATGTGCTGTTATCAGGGCATGTGCGATGGGGAGACAGGGGTTCAAAGAGAAACAGAAAAGAGAACAGGCAAAAGAAGGACCGAACTTAGAGAATCAACTTGTGACATCTGGAATAAGGGCAAGAGCTGAGGAAGACCCCACTACGTGTCAGGTTGGTCATGCCTGCAGCTATTGGCTAAGAGCCAGGGCATCCTTGCCCCTCAACCTTACCACTCCATTCTCCAGTACACACGATTCTCACCATGATCCCAACCACATCCCCCCAATCCCCCGATTCGGTCAGCTCACAACCCGATCCCATACCACCCATTCAGACACATTCGCACCCATCCAGTGGCCATGATGGGATCACAGTGCCTGCAGACCCATCGCACCATCACTGTGCCCACTGCCCATCCCACACGCTTCAATTCGCGCTAATCACGTATTTCTGATTTATTCACACAATCAGTGAAAACATACCCATCCGGAGGCCATGATGGGATCGCAGTGCCTGCAGACCCAGCGCACCACACCATTACTGTGCCCACTGCCCATCCCACACGCTTCAATTCGCACTAATGTCGTCTTCTGATTTATCTACACAAACAGTGAAAACATACCCATCCGGTGGCCATGATGGGATCACAGTGCCTGCAGACCCAGCGCACCATGACTGTTCCGACAGCTGTTCAAAGGGGAGAGGCATAGAAGAGGTGTGGAAGTGATTAGGGGTGAGAAGTGAGAGCAGTAGGAGTGAGACGAGTGAGAAGATTGGGAGGATTGGGAATAGCGAGACAGGGGTGAGGGCGAGAGGAGTGAGAAGAATGAGTGGAGTAAGGGGAGTGAAAAAATGACAGTAACGAGAGGAGCGACAGGATTGAGAGGCAAGCAGAATCCAGCCCCTCCGTACCCATGCTTTGAGCAGCAAGCAGCATCCACCACTCCCCACTTTCCCACAGCTGCCACTCTCCCACACCCACTGCAGCCGCTGCTGATGATGTCAGTGCAATGGCTGTTGATGCTACTGATGTAGCATCAGCTGCTGCTGCTGCTGCTGCTGCTGCTGCTGCTGCTGCTGCTATAGTGACAGTGGAATCAGTGAGGGAAGGGGCGATGTCTGGTAGAGAGAGAGTGCTGTCTAGTGGCAACGTGGCAAGCACTGATTGGCTGGACGCAGTGAGAGAGGAAGTGAAGGAGAGAAGCGCATCCAGAGGGACCTGACAGGTGGTGAGGGGTGGTGAGGGTTGGTGAGGGCAGAAATAGAGCAGATGGTAGACAAAAGAGGAAGATAACAGTAGGAAACACAACGACCTTGCTGTCCTTCCCCTTCTCTACTCACTGCCCTCCTCACCTCAGGCTGTTGCCTAGCTAGGCTGCAACCTAGCAAGGCTGCAATCTAGCACAAGCATCAACGCCTACCACAAGCAGCAAAGTTTCTGGGCTGGAAATGCTATTGATGATTACAGAGCTGGAACTGCACCTCGCTCTGCACAACGCTCACAACAATGAAGTACGTATAGTCTTCAGTTTTTATCTCACCTCAAGCAGCAGCAAGCCTACAACCCCCAGCACAAGCCCCAGCGCCCCTGTTTTGGAAATGGTCTCTCCAAACAGAAGGGCCGCGAGCACAGCCACTGTGAGTGGCTGAGAGTCAATTATAACCTGACAAGGAGGAAAGAGGGATTGGGAGGCAGCAGCAAATTGGGAGATAGAAGATTAGCAAGAACGGCTGAGAGTTAGCAAGAACGGCTGAGAGTTAGCAAGAACGGCTGAGAGTTAGCAAGAACGGCTGAGAGTTAGCAAGAACGGCTGAGAGTTAGCAAGAACGGCTGAGAGTTAGCAAGAACGGCTGAGAGTTAGCAAGAACGGCTGAGAGTTAGCAAGAACGGCTGAGAGTTAGCAAGAACGGCTGAGAGTTAGCAAGAACGGCTGAGAGTTAGCAAGAACGGCTGAGAGTTAGCAAGAACGGCTGAGAGTTAGCAAGAACAGCTGAGAGGTATTGATGACCTGACTGGGGGAAAGGGCAGGGAGGGAAAAAGTGAGGTGTAGGTGTAAATTTTGAGCCGACTCAAAATTCTTGCTGAAAGAAAGACCGCAATAACAGCCACTGGGTGGGAGGGAGGGACAGGAAGAATGCTTACTGATCCAAGGCCGGCTGATGTTCTGCGCAAGCCCTCTGTGAGACAGCCCTGCACAGTGCACAGCCAGGGAAGGGAAGGGAGGAGGAATGAACAGCATGGTAACAAAACGGCGGACTTGCATGTGATGTGATGTAATCCATCAGGATAGCCAGCAGAGGCCGCTAGGAGCCATGTATTAATTAAAAAACTATTTCTTTTGCCCTCATACCTTGACGGCTGTGGCGTCTACGAGTGCAAAGAGGGGGATGGGAAACCACGCAAGGGCGGAACTGGGCATGGCCTACGGCCCTACTGGGATGGGGCCCACTGGCAACAAAGGCAACGAGAGCTACTTCCATTCTGATAAAAGAGATGTTTTGAGACGTCTCAAGGCAACGAGAGCTACTTCCATTCTGATAAAAGAGATGTTTTGAGACGTCTCAAGGCAACGAGAGCTACTTCCATTCTGATAAAAGAGATGTTTTGAGACGTCTCAAGGCAACGAGAGCTACTTCCATTCTGATAAAAGAGATGTTTTGAGACGTCTCAAGGCAACGAGAGCTACTTCCATTCTGATAAAAGAGATGTTTTGAGACGTCTCAAGGCAACGAGAGCTACTTCCATTCTGATAAAAGAGATGTTTTGAGACGTCTCAAGGCAACGAGAGCTACTTCCATTCTGATAAAAGAGATGTTTTGAGACGTCTCAAGGCAACGAGAGCTACTTCCATTCTGATAAAAGAGTTGATTTGAGACGTCTCAAGGCAACGAGAGCTACTTCCATTCTGATAAAAGAGATGTTTTGAGACGTCTCAAGGCAACGAGAGCTACTTCCATTCTGATAAAAGAGATGTTTTGAGACGTCTCAAGGCAACGAGAGCTACTTCCATTCTGATAAAAGAGATGTTTTGAGACGTCTCAAGGCAACGAGAGCTACTTCCATTCTGATAAAAGAGATGTTTTGAGACGTCTCAAGGCAACGAGAGCTACTTCCATTCTGATAAAAGAGATGTTTTGAGACGTCTCAAGGCAACGAGAGCTACTTCCATTCTGATAAAAGAGATGTTTTGAGACGTCTCAAGGCAACGAGAGCTACTTCCATTCTGATAAAAGAGATGTTTTGAGACGTCTCAAGGCAACGAGAGCTACTTCCATTCTGATAAAAGAGATGTTTTGAGACGTCTCAAGGCAACGAGAGCTACTTCCATTCTGATAAAAGAGATGTTTTGAGACGTCTCAAGGCAACGAGAGCTACTTCCATTCTGATAAAAGAGATGTTTTGAGACGTCTCAAGGCAACGAGAGCTACTTCCATTCTGATAAAAGAGATGTTTTGAGACGTCTCAAGGCAACGAGAGCTACTTCCATTCTGATAAAAGAGATGTTTTGAGACGTCTCAAGGCAACGAGAGCTACTTCCATTCTGATAAAAGAGATGTTTTGAGACGTCTCAAGGCAACGAGAGCTACTTCCATTCTGATAAAAGAGTTGATTTGAGACGTCTCAAGGCAACGAGAGCTACTTCCATTCTGATAAAAGAGTTGATTTGAGACGTCTCAAGGCAACGAGAGCTACTTCCATTCTGATAAAAGAGTTGATTTGAGACGTCTCAAGGCAACGAGAGCTACTTCCATTCTGATAAAAGAGTTGATTTGAGACGTCTCAAGGCAACGAGAGCTACTTCCATTCTGATAAAAGAGTTGATTTGAGACGTCTCAAGGCAACGAGAGCTACTTCCATTCTGATAAAAGAGTTGATTTGAGACGTCTCAAGGCAACGAGAGCTACTTCCATTCTGATAAAAGAGATGTTTTGAGACGTCTCAAGGCAACGAGAGCTACTTCCATTCTGATAAAAGAGATGTTTTGAGACGTCTCAAGGCAACGAGAGCTACTTCCATTCTGATAAAAGAGATGTTTTGAGACGTCTCAAGGCAACGAGAGCTACTTCCATTCTGATAAAAGAGATGTTTTGAGACGTCTCAAGGCAACGAGAGCTACTTCCATTCTGATAAAAGAGATGTTTTGAGACGTCTCAAGGCAACGAGAGCTACTTCCATTCTGATAAAAGAGTTGATTTGAGACGTCTCAAGGCAACGAGAGCTACTTCCATTCTGATAAAAGAGATGTTTTGAGACGTCTCAAGGCAACGAGAGCTACTTCCATTCTGATAAAAGAGATGACGTCTCAAGGCAACGAGAGCTACTTCCATTCTGATAAAAGAGATGTTTTGAGACGTCTCAAGGCAACGAGAGCTACTTCCATTCTGATAAAAGAGATGTTTTGAGACGTCTCAAGGCAACGAGAGCTACTTCCATTCTGATAAAAGAGTTGATTTGAGACGTCTCAAGGCAACGAGAGCTACTTCCATTCTGATAAAAGAGATGTTTTGAGACGTCTCAAGGCAACGAGAGCTACTTCCATTCTGATAAAAGAGATGACGTCTCAAGGCAACGAGAGCTACTTCCATTCTGATAAAAGAGATGTTTTGAGACGTCTCAAGGCAACGAGAGCTACTTCCATTCTGATAAAAGAGATGTTTTGAGACGTCTCAAGGCAACGAGAGCTACTTCCATTCTGATAAAAGAGATGTTTTGAGACGTCTCAAGGCAACGAGAGCTACTTCCATTCTGATAAAAGAGATGTTTTGAGACGTCTCAAGGCAACGAGAGCTACTTCCATTCTGATAAAAGAGTTGATTTGAGACGTCTCAAGGCAACGAGAGCTACTTCCATTCTGATAAAAGAGTTGATTTGAGACGTCTCAAGGCAACGAGAGCTACTTCCATTCTGATAAAAGAGTTGATTTGAGACGTCTCAAGGCAACGAGAGCTACTTCCATTCTGATAAAAGAGATGTTTTGAGACGTCTCAAGGCAACGAGAGCTACTTCCATTCTGATAAAAGAGATGTTTTGAGACGTCTCAAGGCAACGAGAGCTACTTCCATTCTGATAAAAGAGATGTTTTGAGACGTCTCAAGGCAACGAGAGCTACTTCCATTCTGATAAAAAGTTGATTTGAGACGTCTCAAGGCAACGAGAGCTACTTCCATTCTGATAAAAGAGTTGATTTGAGACGTCTCAAGGCAACGAGAGCTACTTCCATTCTGATAAAAGAGATGTTTTGAGACGTCTCAAGGCAACGAGAGCTACTTCCATTCTGATAAAAGAGATGTTTTGAGACGTCTCAAGGCAACGAGAGCTACTTCCATTCTGATAAAAGAGATGTTTTGAGACGTCTCAAGGCAACGAGAGCTACTTCCATTCTGATAAAAGAGATGTTTTGAGACGTCTCAAGGCAACGAGAGCTACTTCCATTCTGATAAAAGAGATGTTTTGAGACGTCTCAAGGCAACGAGAGCTACTTCCATTCTGATAAAAGAGATGTTTTGAGACGTCTCAAGGCAACGAGAGCTACTTCCATTCTGATAAAAGAGATGTTTTGAGACGTCTCAAGGCAACGAGAGCTACTTCCATTCTGATAAAAGAGATGTTTTGAGACGTCTCAAGGCAACGAGAGCTACTTCCATTCTGATAAAAGAGATGTTTTGAGACGTCTCAAGGCAACGAGAGCTACTTCCATTCTGATAAAAGAGATGTTTTGAGACGTCTCAAGGCAACGAGAGCTACTTCCATTCTGATAAAAGAGATGTTTTGAGACGTCTCAAGGCAACGAGAGCTACTTCCATTCTGATAAAAGAGATGTTTTGAGACGTCTCAAGGCAACGAGAGCTACTTCCATTCTGATAAAAGAGATGTTTTGAGACGTCTCAAGGCAACGAGAGCTACTTCCATTCTGATAAAAGAGATGTTTTGAGACGTCTCAAGGCAACGAGAGCTACTTCCATTCTGATAAAAGAGTTGATTTGAGACGTCTCAAGGCAACGAGAGCTACTTCCATTCTGATAAAAGAGATGTTTTGAGACGTCTCAAGGCAACGAGAGCTACTTCCATTCTGATAAAAGAGATGACGTCTCAAGGCAACGAGAGCTACTTCCATTCTGATAAAAGAGATGTTTTGAGACGTCTCAAGGCAACGAGAGCTACTTCCATTCTGATAAAAGAGATGTTTTGAGACGTCTCAAGGCAACGAGAGCTACTTCCATTCTGATAAAAGAGATGTTTTGAGACGTCTCAAGGCAACGAGAGCTACTTCCATTCTGATAAAAGAGATGTTTTGAGACGTCTCAAGGCAACGAGAGCTACTTCCATTCTGATAAAAGAGTTGATTTGAGACGTCTCAAGGCAACGAGAGCTACTTCCATTCTGATAAAAGAGTTGATTTGAGACGTCTCAAGGCAACGAGAGCTACTTCCATTCTGATAAAAGAGTTGATTTGAGACGTCTCAAGGCAACGAGAGCTACTTCCATTCTGATAAAAGAGTTGATTTGAGACGTCTCAAGGCAACGAGAGCTACTTCCATTCTGATAAAAGAGTTGATTTGAGACGTCTCAAGGCAACGAGAGCTACTTCCATTCTGATAAAAGAGTTGATTTGAGACGTCTCAAGGCAACGAGAGCTACTTCCATTCTGATAAAAGAGATGTTTTGAGACGTCTCAAGGCAACGAGAGCTACTTCCATTCTGATAAAAGAGATGTTTTGAGACGTCTCAAGGCAACGAGAGCTACTTCCATTCTGATAAAAGAGATGTTTTGAGACGTCTCAAGGCAACGAGAGCTACTTCCATTCTGATAAAAGAGATGTTTTGAGACGTCTCAAGGCAACGAGAGCTACTTCCATTCTGATAAAAGAGATGTTTTGAGACGTCTCAAGGCAACGAGAGCTACTTCCATTCTGATAAAAGAGTTGATTTGAGACGTCTCAAGGCAACGAGAGCTACTTCCATTCTGATAAAAGAGATGTTTTGAGACGTCTCAAGGCAACGAGAGCTACTTCCATTCTGATAAAAGAGATGACGTCTCAAGGCAACGAGAGCTACTTCCATTCTGATAAAAGAGATGTTTTGAGACGTCTCAAGGCAACGAGAGCTACTTCCATTCTGATAAAAGAGATGTTTTGAGACGTCTCAAGGCAACGAGAGCTACTTCCATTCTGATAAAAGAGTTGATTTGAGACGTCTCAAGGCAACGAGAGCTACTTCCATTCTGATAAAAGAGATGTTTTGAGACGTCTCAAGGCAACGAGAGCTACTTCCATTCTGATAAAAGAGATGACGTCTCAAGGCAACGAGAGCTACTTCCATTCTGATAAAAGAGATGTTTTGAGACGTCTCAAGGCAACGAGAGCTACTTCCATTCTGATAAAAGAGATGACGTCTCAAGGCAACGAGAGCTACTTCCATTCTGATAAAAGAGATGTTTTGAGACGTCTCAAGGCAACGAGAGCTACTTCCATTCTGATAAAAGAGATGTTTTGAGACGTCTCAAGGCAACGAGAGCTACTTCCATTCTGATAAAAGAGTTGATTTGAGACGTCTCAAGGCAACGAGAGCTACTTCCATTCTGATAAAAGAGATGTTTTGAGACGTCTCAAGGCAACGAGAGCTACTTCCATTCTGATAAAAGAGATGACGTCTCAAGGCAACGAGAGCTACTTCCATTCTGATAAAAGAGATGTTTTGAGACGTCTCAAGGCAACGAGAGCTACTTCCATTCTGATAAAAGAGATGTTTTGAGACGTCTCAAGGCAACGAGAGCTACTTCCATTCTGATAAAAGAGATGTTTTGAGACGTCTCAAGGCAACGAGAGCTACTTCCATTCTGATAAAAGAGATGTTTTGAGACGTCTCAAGGCAACGAGAGCTACTTCCATTCTGATAAAAGAGTTGATTTGAGACGTCTCAAGGCAACGAGAGCTACTTCCATTCTGATAAAAGAGTTGATTTGAGACGTCTCAAGGCAACGAGAGCTACTTCCATTCTGATAAAAGAGTTGATTTGAGACGTCTCAAGGCAACGAGAGCTACTTCCATTCTGATAAAAGAGATGTTTTGAGACGTCTCAAGGCAACGAGAGCTACTTCCATTCTGATAAAAGAGATGTTTTGAGACGTCTCAAGGCAACGAGAGCTACTTCCATTCTGATAAAAGAGATGTTTTGAGACGTCTCAAGGCAACGAGAGCTACTTCCATTCTGATAAAAAGTTGATTTGAGACGTCTCAAGGCAACGAGAGCTACTTCCATTCTGATAAAAGAGTTGATTTGAGACGTCTCAAGGCAACGAGAGCTACTTCCATTCTGATAAAAGAGATGTTTTGAGACGTCTCAAGGCAACGAGAGCTACTTCCATTCTGATAAAAGAGATGTTTTGAGACGTCTCAAGGCAACGAGAGCTACTTCCATTCTGATAAAAGAGATGTTTTGAGACGTCTCAAGGCAACGAGAGCTACTTCCATTCTGATAAAAGAGATGTTTTGAGACGTCTCAAGGCAACGAGAGCTACTTCCATTCTGATAAAAGAGATGTTTTGAGACGTCTCAAGGCAACGAGAGCTACTTCCATTCTGATAAAAGAGATGTTTTGAGACGTCTCAAGGCAACGAGAGCTACTTCCATTCTGATAAAAGAGATGTTTTGAGACGTCTCAAGGCAACGAGAGCTACTTCCATTCTGATAAAAGAGATGTTTTGAGACGTCTCAAGGCAACGAGAGCTACTTCCATTCTGATAAAAGAGATGTTTTGAGACGTCTCAAGGCAACGAGAGCTACTTCCATTCTGATAAAAGAGATGTTTTGAGACGTCTCAAGGCAACGAGAGCTACTTCCATTCTGATAAAAGAGATGTTTTGAGACGTCTCAAGGCAACGAGAGCTACTTCCATTCTGATAAAAGAGATGTTTTGAGACGTCTCAAGGCAACGAGAGCTACTTCCATTCTGATAAAAGAGATGTTTTGAGACGTCTCAAGGCAACGAGAGCTACTTCCATTCTGATAAAAGAGATGTTTTGAGACGTCTCAAGGCAACGAGAGCTACTTCCATTCTGATAAAAGAGTTGATTTGAGACGTCTCAAGGCAACGAGAGCTACTTCCATTCTGATAAAAGAGATGTTTTGAGACGTCTCAAGGCAACGAGAGCTACTTCCATTCTGATAAAAGAGATGACGTCTCAAGGCAACGAGAGCTACTTCCATTCTGATAAAAGAGATGTTTTGAGACGTCTCAAGGCAACGAGAGCTACTTCCATTCTGATAAAAGAGATGTTTTGAGACGTCTCAAGGCAACGAGAGCTACTTCCATTCTGATAAAAGAGATGTTTTGAGACGTCTCAAGGCAACGAGAGCTACTTCCATTCTGATAAAAGAGATGTTTTGAGACGTCTCAAGGCAACGAGAGCTACTTCCATTCTGATAAAAGAGTTGATTTGAGACGTCTCAAGGCAACGAGAGCTACTTCCATTCTGATAAAAGAGTTGATTTGAGACGTCTCAAGGCAACGAGAGCTACTTCCATTCTGATAAAAGAGTTGATTTGAGACGTCTCAAGGCAACGAGAGCTACTTCCATTCTGATAAAAGAGTTGATTTGAGACGTCTCAAGGCAACGAGAGCTACTTCCATTCTGATAAAAGAGTTGATTTGAGACGTCTCAAGGCAACGAGAGCTACTTCCATTCTGATAAAAGAGTTGATTTGAGACGTCTCAAGGCAACGAGAGCTACTTCCATTCTGATAAAAGAGATGTTTTGAGACGTCTCAAGGCAACGAGAGCTACTTCCATTCTGATAAAAGAGATGTTTTGAGACGTCTCAAGGCAACGAGAGCTACTTCCATTCTGATAAAAGAGATGTTTTGAGACGTCTCAAGGCAACGAGAGCTACTTCCATTCTGATAAAAGAGATGTTTTGAGACGTCTCAAGGCAACGAGAGCTACTTCCATTCTGATAAAAGAGATGTTTTGAGACGTCTCAAGGCAACGAGAGCTACTTCCATTCTGATAAAAAGTTGATTTGAGACGTCTCAAGGCAACGAGAGCTACTTCCATTCTGATAAAAGAGTTGATTTGAGACGTCTCAAGGCAACGAGAGCTACTTCCATTCTGATAAAAGAGTTGATTTGAGACGTCTCAAGGCAACGAGAGCTACTTCCATTCTGATAAAAGAGTTGATTTGAGACGTCTCAAGGCAACGAGAGCTACTTCCATTCTGATAAAAGAGTTGATTTGAGACGTCTCAAGGCAACGAGAGCTACTTCCGATCTGATAAAAGAGTTGATTTGAGACGTCTCAAGGCAACGAGAGCTACTTCCATTCTGATAAAAGAGTTGATTTGAGACGTCTCAAGGCAACGAGAGCTACTTCCGTTCTCCCTCCCACCTGAAAGGCCGTGGCATCCACGAGGGCGAAGAGGAGGATGGAGAACCACGCAACGGCGGACTTGGGCATGGGGCGGCCTCGGCTGGCACTGGCAGCAAAGGCGACGAGGAGCACAGCGCAAACTACAGACTGCGAAGCCTTTCATTTGCCCTCGTACCTGGAAGGCTGTGGCGTCCACGAGGGCAAAGAGGAGAATGGAGAACCACGCAAGGGCGGACTTGGGCATGGGACGGCCGCGGCTGGCTGCAAAGGCAACGAGGAGCAGTCCGGCTGGAATGAGGCGGACTGAGGCGACGAACATGGGACCTGCCTTTGGCAACACGTCCTGATGGGGGGCGAGGGGTGGGGGGAGAGAGAGACAGAGAGGGAGAAAGGGGAAGGGGGGGGGAGAGACAGAGACAGGGAGAAAGGGGAAGGGGAAGGGAGAGACAGAGAGAGGGAGAAAGGGGAGGGGAGAGGGGAGGTGATGAGGGGCAGACCGGCTGGAATGAGGCGGATTGAGGCGACGAACATGGGACCTGCCTTTGGCAACACGTCCTGACGGGGGCGAGGGAGGAGGTGGGGAGAGAGTCAAAGGCGAATGGGAGAGGAGAGTGGGTAGGCGATGAGGAGCAGAATAATTGGAGTGGGGCAAGCAGAGGCGACGAACAAGGTAGGCAATTCTGGTCAACACTGGATGCAACAAACTCCAAATGGAGGTACTATGACTCTGTTCCAGTGCTCCCCTACTCCCCTAATGATTAACGAGTAATGTAGGCAGCTCTAGAGACGAATGTGCTGATTGCTTTGCTTCAATACCTTCATTGCCACCATTGACGATCCCCAGAAAAAGAATGGCGAAATCAGCAACATCGTCTCCAAAATCCCGTCAAAATTCAATGACGAAAGAAACGAGCCAGTTTTGGCGTCTCCTGCTGCTACTGCGACTGACTCCTCCTTCGGCTGCTCCTGCTGTATTGTCTTTCTCCGTTGCTCCTCCTCCCCTTCCTTCTCCTTCTGCTGATCCACCAGCGGCTTCCCTGCAGGTTCCCATTTGTCCCTGTCTTCTGCGAGATTAGGAAGTACACACTCCACGTTAATTCCTGTTAGAACACAATCCAAGTCTGAAATGTCCAATTTGCGAGCCAATGTCTCATTGGTTGACGCTCCGGAGTTGAGATTGCTCGCTCCGTTTGAAGCAGCTCCATTAGATACAGCTCCGTTAGAGGCAGCTCCGTTTGAAGGCTCGTCTCGGCCAGGTTTGGAATCGCTCGCAGCGGTTTCGGCTCCTGAAGGCGATTTCGACGCTGAAGCGATTGATACATTCGGTGATCTGACGCGACGTACGGGTCTATGATTGACACGTGGAACGCGTTGAAACGACGGTTGTGGAGACCTGACTTGGAGCGAGCACTGGCGTGGCGCGGCTTGAAATCTGGAGCACGACCGTTGCGCAGGGGTATTCGGATCAGCGTTTGAACTTGGAACCGAGTATCTAGCAGGTAAAATGGTCAGAGACGCCATGCTTTGTGGTTGGCTAACATGACACTTGAAGGTGCTCGTCATTTGAGACTGTAACGTAGCACCACGCATTCCTGTAAGAACCAGCAATTGTCAAGATGAAGCGATCGCAAGGACAAGTAAAGGACTGCTGGGTTGTGCTTCTATGACGATGGGAGCTCCTTCATTCTAGACAGCGTGGTGCGAAGCTCAGGACGCGTCACATGTCCAACACCGATCCCGTGAAATATCGGTGTGCAGCATCTACAGTGTAGTCGCTATTTCGTGAAAGACATGTATCCCGTTGTCGTTAAGCATGTCGCGAAAATCGTGCACACGCACAAAACCCCTGATCGGATGGCTCAAACTGCCACATCGATCGTGCGATTGACAGAGCGGAAATCAAAATCGCAACACCAGTTCCAGCCACGATCGATCGCCGTCGCATACTGTCGGCCACCTTCGATGTGGTAACTTCGTACCCTGCTTTGTCGCCATCAATTGAGCAAGCAGCTTGGTATTTCTCTCTCGTCACAAGCCATGCGAAATTGTGCTACTCGCCAGCGAAGCACGGCTCCTGCGCTAGTCGCTGGGTGTACAGTTGGCATGGAGATCCCCAACTTGCAAACCCGGTCTTGTCCCACTTGGCTCGGGGAAGCAGCCAACACTGCTCCTGCGGTTTGAATCACGTTTTTCGCAAGTCCAAGCACACATTCTCGGTGTTTGGAGCCGATCTACCGCGGTGTTGCACATGTGACGCGTCCTCAGCACTTCACAGCAGCAACGGGAGTGGCACTGTGTGATTTTTTACCACCAACACTTATGACCGCGAGGACCGCGACCTCAATATCCGTGCAGTGGATGGAGTTGACCAGTGTCCAGATCGGACCGGAACCGTTGCTGTGACATGCGGACGAGAAGCTTCTTTCCGTGGGATGCGTTGGCTCGATTTGATTGGTTTAAAAAGAAGGTTACAGTCAAGAGTCGCCTAAAAACTTCTCTACTAGCCTACGGTGTAAAAAGCATCCTCACACCACTAACAGCCCTAGAGACAAGAGTGGAATTTTAACCAAGCACACTCAAACAGCAGATGAAGCAGCAGCACGAGCAGCTTCTTGCTTCATTTTGACAATAGCACCAGTACCGCGGAAGTAAGCATAAGATCTCTGCCAGGGAGGAAAAACAAAATAAAAAACGAGGAGCAAACAAGCAAAACAATATGAAAATGGTAAATGATCTTTTTTATATGAGAGCAACTGCAAGGAGACTTCCGATGTATGACATAAGGCTATGAGAGAACCACTCCTAAACTGGTCGAGGTTACGTCAGATAGTGACTTACTATGATGAGGATGAAGCTGAAAAAGGCCTCCGCCACGAATAGAACAGCACCGACTGCATAAAAGATCTGCAGCAAAACACGTACAAGTGCAGGTATACAATTCCTCATAATGTAAGTAGTGCACTACCTGAAAAGCAAAGGTGGTTTTATCCTATTACATACCCCAATGACGGTCCATCCATGTGTGAAGACATTTATGGTCGAGATGACGCCGCTGATATAAACCAAAGAAAATTACACATCAGGGTAAAAATGTCAGGGAAGTGAACAAGAAGGTGCACCCGATATGAAATCACTAGTGATTAACTAACTGTGCTGTGTAACGAATATGGTTGACTTACGCAAATGAGCTTCCTTGAAAGGCAGTGCCAATTGTGAATGGAGGTGATACAGCAGCGAATACAAAGAAGATGATGTGGGTCTGCATCAACAAACACACACAAACACACACACACACACACACACACACACACACACACACACACACACACACACACACACACACACACATGCACGCAAGCACGCACACGCACGCGCACGCACGCACACGCACACGCACGCACAGAGAGGAGCGCTGAAACAACATCCAGCTTCATATACAATACCAACTCAAGACTTGCTCACAAACCAGGATTGACATGTGGACTAGATGTCATACCATGAAGCCACAGAAGAAGAAAGCCATGCCAACACCACTGTCCTTGCGCATGGCATAGTACAACCGCGAGTACCAAAAGAAATAGGAGCCGGGCACCCCAATAATAAAGTAAAGTAATGCCATGAAAAAGTTTCCAAATCCTGCAACAAAAGAAGAATCCAAACAAGGCAGTAGAAAGAGAAGAAAGATTGTCATTGCTTCATTTTCAGCGATAGTACATCTTGAGGGTGTCCAATAGACCAAGACCATTTTGCAACTGCAATTGCATGGCTCCTCACTGAGTACATGGTGCACTTCGATCACATACCAGAAGAGTTTTCATAAGCGCCACCAATCCATGCTGCTGTAATGGGGACGAGATTGTAGAAGAGTGACCCCATTGCTCCTGCAGGAACGAAAGATGGAATCGCCGGAAAACAGTAAGTTGATTTAGCTTGCCAATGTGGTGTGATTCGCATGCTATACAGAGATCCCTGTGGAAAGCAAATAGGTTACAGGTGTGTAATTCACCGGACGATGTGGAGGTGCATTGCATCACCATTCTTAATGACCAGCCCGCCCGCTCATAATACCCAACAGCCTCTTTCTGACTGGCAGTTCAGCAAGAACAAACTCATCCATCACAAAGTAACTCACCCATCCAAACCCAGAAGCCAAGGTACATCAAGCCTTGTAGATAGTCCGGCACATCCTCCTTGATGTTGTTACGGACTAAGGGGAAGCATGGTGGGAAATCCTTGGTCATGATGCCGAGTGCTGCAGATAGAGGCAAATTCATTGTGAGATGACACGAGCAAAACTTGCGTAAGAAAGGAGGGCAAGCAAGAGAGAAGCACATGGACGGGTCAAATGCAAGCTATGAAAGTTGAAGCTCATGACACTCAAGTCCCTGATTTTAATACTTTCACTCACATGCTTCCCTCTTCGCTAGCTCCTGTGTTGATACAGCAAGCATCCCGATTCCCATTTGCAGTCACAGGTCAGCGCGGGATGAAGACCCCAGGTGGATGGAATGGAGAGAGAGCAACGCAAGCAGTGGGAGAAAGTAAGTATAAATGAGACGCTTCAAAGAGGCAATCTAGTGGTCGCAAAGTCAGAGAAGAGAATGACTAAGATACTGCTTGTTACGTAGCTTAAAGACACCGTTCAACAATCTCACCTCCTCCTTTTTCCTCAGCATAGCTTCTCGGTTTTGCAACTCTTTCTGTTTCTTCTTCAGTGCCTGAAAAGCAACCATGGTGAGAGAGAAAACTCGAATAAGGCGGTGGCGTGGATTAGACCAAGCCAGCCTATTCAAGCGCAAGTTACGCGGAAATTGTCAAAAGAGCGAATCCATTCACATTTGAGAAACGGAGCTACAAATCATCGCTCAACGAAGGAATACGGAGTCAGAGGAACAAACAGCCAGATTCAGGGGAATAAGCGGGGAAGGCGGGTGTGATGCTGCATTGCCACCAACCATACCCGCGGGCTGAACTGAACATCAGAGGTCACGTCGAAAGTGGATCCGCTGCGGCTTTCTGGAGGCAGAGGTGAGGGCCTGTCGCTCATGCTGGTCATCGGGATGGCAGACCGTTGGCTCTGCAAAAACACGCGGATTCGATTTATGCGTGGTGTTGCTGTAATTCTAAATGGATTGTTTACTGTAATTCAGACTTGAATTGAAGGGCTGTGAGATTTGCTGTTTCACGTGCTACTATCGATTGCTTTCGCAATGCATCGCTGGACAGGACTAGGCTTTGAAGGCATACAGTTCTGAACATCATATGTAAGACCGAATACTCACATCGAAGAACGAACCGCCGCCTTGCCGGCCCGATTGCTGCAGGAAAACGATAGCATGACGAGGATGTGACGTTAAAATCCACGGAGCAGGATAGCAAGTAGACCTCAATACTCGTCTGGCAACGAAAAGTGATGCGACAGAAGAACGAGAAAAACTTTCCAACTTACAGAATAGGGATTATTGTCCGTTTCCTCATCGAACGGATTCTGATCGAATCTACTCATGGTGACTTGGCTAATCCGTCCGCACTAATCGATTTAGGGCAATCTTGTTCCTGATCTCCAAGCTAAGGCCGCAGCAACTGAATATTGCAGAGGTAGCTCCAGAAGCACGCTGAAGTCCTCGAGGAAATAGAGAAACCAGACACCAGCAGCAAAAACAGTTTTAGCAAGCTTGAACTATCTCCAGGCGGGCCCTGTCAAATGACAGTCTTTCTTGTGTTGTCTCTTGTCTAGACTCTGACCAATTGAAGGGTACCCTTTTGCTGAGGATTCAAGACATGAATGTTGGGTTGGGGGCTCCCAGAAGTCCGCACCCTGCCACACACTGGCGGGCGGGGAGCTGCAATTCTGACAGGGAAGCCTTTGCGCATTGTGATTGGCGAGCGACGCCTTGAAAATGACGTAACTGGTGCGAGCCCAGAGATCCGCATCGCGAAGCAGAAGCTCGCGGTTGAAACTGTTCTTCCAGACCAGAGTAACACTTCACAAATCTCTCTGAGCTCCTAAAAACAATGAAAGTGAGAACATGTTTAATGATGGGAACAGGCCTAATCAGCCGAGCTTTAATAGATTCCGAAAAATGTACGCAACCTTGTATGTTTCAAGTTTGTGAAAATCATAAATAATTATTATAGTACATTTAGGTATGTACCTCCAATACTGGTTGAAGCTAGCTTGGCAGGCATATCAATGAGGCATATGAGCCCCACCTCTCACACACGATACAAGAGGCTTCTATGCTCCTCGCAGCACGACATGCTACAATCCCGGGTTGCTGCGTGCGATCAGAGAGCCTGAACAGCAGTACGTTCAAAATCCTCCGGCCTCAGTCCAAGAATAGCGTCTAGCTCAGCTCGAGTTAGCGGCCTGTCAGAAGACTCCGTTGGCGAATTACTCTCAGCACCAATCCCAGACTTGGCACTTTCAGGCATTGCTGCAACGACAGGAGCACCCTCTACAATCGTCACAGCCTCACCAAGCGTCGCTTCGACTTCTTCCACTAGTGTCCCGTCATTGGCTCTGAAGACATGCACGGGCAGCGTGGCTCTTTCAGCTGCCGTCGGTTCTAAGGCGTAAATCTCCTCGACTTGTCTCGTGCCGTCCGCGCGTGCTGCGCGCCGAATGAAGCCGATTTTTATCCGTGCAAAGGTTGGTTGCCACAAAAATGCCGAGAGAGCGAAGAGCACGAGAAGTAGGCGAGATCCTAATCGCGAGAAATACATGATGGGCAACAGATTAAGATGCGAAGGTTGCGATTCCGTGCAACTCCTTCGGCGAGAAGAAATCGAGGTTGTGATTCGGTCTGGCTGCTTGATCCTATGGGGTATGGCCTTGAGAACGAGAAAACCGAGATTGAACAGGAGTTGCTGTGCTGCATAAACAACAGCTTGCTGGGTGCAAGGTTGTTGCAAGCGGAGGAGAGGAGGGGAGGGTTGTGTTGTGCGACTTGGTTTGGGATGAGTGGGTGACTCTAGGCGACATGCTACTACGGGTGCCAGCAAAACCGCCCAGTATAATCTTTTCCCTTTCCTGTAAGCACATGGAGGGAAGGGAGTGTGCGGAGCAGCGGTGACTCTTTCGCGCGAATCGCAGGGTCGCTTGCAGAAAGTGAGGGACCAGGCGGGCGATGAGGACGACACACTCTGCGACAGGAAAACCTGCTTCTGAATCGTACAGAGAGCTTAACGATCCAGCTAGGAGAGAGGTAACGACCGTGCGAAATCGCAGGCGATTGAAACACTTGTATTAAGCACAGGAAACCTGAGCTGATGCGACCAATATTTGCTCCAGGAAAAACGCCTAGTCGCCAGGTGAAAACGAAACTTATTCACAAATGCTAGACTCGATTGCAACCTGTATTGCTCATTCTTCCATCGGATGAATTTTTTTCTTACGTGCACAATTATCCTCTCAAGCAAAATAAATATGTAAATATCCTTCCCAGCAGAATATCTAAATTCATTTCCTCGATACAAGAATGTTTCTCACGTGGACACGTCTCATTGCAACACGTCAACCTCCAAACATATTCCTTTGACCATTTCCTGAACGGCCACATCAGCGGCCCCCGTTCCCCCCACCCCGCCCCCCCCCCCTCCCCCCGATTTTGTGTGCGCGCTTCCTGAGTTTTTACTGTACTGTACTGAGCCGCTTTTCTTCTGGCGCGCCCCGCCCCCCAGACACGTTCCCCCCAATAATGGCGCAATACAGTAGCTGGCACGCATCATTCCCCCAATCAGCCAAGCTCCAGGTGCCACTGCTTTCAGGTCAAAGAACTAACAATTCGTCAGTGTAATCGTGATGGTGGTTTCAAGGGAGCAGAAACTCGAAGCTAGTTACGTATGTTGTCATAATAGAATCCGTTCTGGTACTTCCTGCGCTGGTTAGGCTACCTGTGTTAAGAGTTTTTATCACGCTATTCGAGCGAACCTTCTGCACAAGAGTTCGAATCGGCGCTGTCCAATCCATAAGAACCGAGCTACATAGCGGAATAGGATTGTGACATCCCCCATGTCTGCCCTAGCTGGAGGCAGTGCCGTGACGAGACATCTGGCGAGTACACAATGCTTCAATGCGACTTCGGCAAGACACTGTAACGCCGCCGTTCCGTTGTACGCGTCTCTGCTGCCTATACATTTTAGACCAAACTCAACTCACCAAGGATATGGCTCCAATTTAGTCCTTCGGCGCAAAACTACTTCAAATCAAGCTGCCATTGCTCACCTTAGAACCCTGAAGCAGAATCATCACGGAATTCGCCATCGGAATGGTGTTGCTCGAGCCGCGATTGATAACGAAGCTAGTCCGGAACAGGCCACCACTGATCTTCCCCAACCCTCCTCTGCGACGGCTGTTTCCGAGCCTGCCTCGGCGGCTTCTCCCGAGCCTCCTCTCCCTGGGGAGAAGGTGTACCGAGGCCTGGCGTTAGCTTCGGTATCAGCCGCGGTGGGTCTGTTTGTGCTGACGCGGGTGGCAGGCGCAGGCACGGATCTCTCCGCATTGGCCGCGCGATCGGCTAATTTCGATGAGGTACCTAGACTGGAAAGCCTTGGGACTTACTTAGGCTCTTGCGGCTGGGCCTGTATACGATGAGATATGGGGGACGGATTGGGAACGGAAAGTACGCGGAGGGGGGAGGAGAAAGGGACTGGACAGGGAGGTTGGAAATTTAACTCTTGAACGTATAGACCTCGACTCTTTGCGCATTTCCCCGACGCCGAATTCATATTCCCTGCTGTCTTACCTTCCCCTCGTCACCTCATCCCAGGCAATGGGCAACGGGCGGCCAACCGTGGTTGAATTCTACGCTGATTGGTGTCAGGTACGTCTTCATCACGCCTGTGTCGTTCTAACTGAATCTCATCGCGTCATGCTGAATGCGATCAACTCCGCTGCTTCCCATCGGCCTCAGCAATTTACGATCATCCATACTGCCGGTTCCTCCCATCTCCCTAAGCTGAATTTCATCATTCACAATGGTTCTATCATGGCCTTTGACCCTTCACCCTGATTGATTCCTTCATTCATCCTCCTCTTCCTTCGCTTTCCTCCCTCTCTTACCTTCGCCTGTACCTCCAACTCCTATTCCCCTTCCCCTCCCACTCCTCCTATTCCGCCTCCTCCTCCTCCTCCTCCTCTTCCTCCTCCTCCTCCTCCTCCTCCTCCTCCTCCTCCTCCTCCTCCTCCTCCTCCTCCTCCTCCTCCTCCTCCTCCTCCTCCTCCTCCTCCTCCTCCTCCTCCTCCTCCTCCTCCTCCTCCTCCTCCTCCTCCTCCTCCTCCTCCTCCTCCTCCTCCTCCTCCCCCCTCCCTCGATGCCTGTACTATCGGTGCCTTTGCTGCCTGATGTCAGGTCTGTCGCGAGACTGCCCGGGACACGCTCAAGGTCGAGCAGCAGTTCAGGTGAGGGAGGGTCGGTGTTGCACTGTTGCACTACCATCGTGCTCCTTGACTTCTGAGTCAACTCAGACGTCATTGTGAGACTGCTCGGGACACGCTCAAGGTCGAGCAGCACTTCAGGTGAGAGGGCATCAACTTTCACTTCTTTTCCCAAGACAACAGTCGCTGCCACTCTGGGCTCCTGATGGGTGTTCCCTCGTGAAGCTGCCCCGGACACGCTTAAGGTCGAGCAGCAGTTCAGGTGAGGGAGGAACTCCACTGCACTGCAGTCAGTCGCGCTTCCGTGGCTGCCTTTCCACCCACCACGGAACGGACCCTATCTCCGAATCCTTCTCAGGTCTTCGTGCCTGTTGATTATTCCAACATGTAATGTGGCATTGCCCTCATATCCCCCTCCCCTCCCCTCCCCTCCCCTCCCCTCCCCTGCCCTACCCTCTCGCCTTCCCACTCTGCTCCTCTTAACATGCCTCCTCTTAACATGCCTCCTCTCACCTCTCCCACCTCCCATCCCCCCCTCTTCTCCTCTAACCTCCCATCCCCACCCCTCCCGTCCCGTCTGTTCCCATCCCCTCCTCTCCCCCCCTCCAGAAACAATGTCAATTTCGTGTTTCTCAACATAGACAACGTGAAATGGGCGGCAGAGTTGGACGAGTTTGGGGTGGATGGCATTCCGCACTACACCTTCCTGGACGGCGAGGGCAACGAGATGGCGTACGTGGTGGGGAAGGTGCCCAGGAGAATCCTCCTAGATAATGTGTCTGCTCTTGCAGAAGGCAGGTCGGAGCTTCCGTTCTCGCAGTTCATTTCAGAAGCGTCGGATGCTGCTTTGAGGCAGGCTCCTAGGGTTGTGGATCTGTGAGACCATTTTTGAAGCGTTTTGAGACACCTCAACAATTTGCTTCGAAGCAGGCTACTAGTGTTGTAGGTCCGAGAGACCATGGGCCGTAACTGCTGATTGTGAAGAAATCTATTGAGCGCAAAGGCCTGTGATGTCCCGGACTCACCCCCGGCTCATTTCAGGAGGGCCCAGCCAGATGGTGCCTTGTAGATGCTACTAGGGTCATGGACCTGAGCTGAGAGATCATGGGTCATTTGGTAGAGAAATCGTGTGTCGTGCACAGTGACTCGACTCTAGGGTGACATGAGCAATAATTAGTTATGGAAGTATGAGAGGTGCGGAAAGAGCGAAGGAGGTATGGTGAGTGTGATACAGTGGAATGGAGCTTGCATGGGTGTCAAGGAAGAGAATGATGTAAACAGGACTAGGCAAGAATGATGCATTGAATGAAACAGTTGGGTACAAGTAGCAAACCCTAGTTGGGGTTGTACCCCATATTGGCTACCCCACTACAGCCTACCAACATATAACACATTACAATTTAACACACCCCCATAGGCAAAGTGGGGGAGAACAAAGGGTCACAAGACCAGTCCAGCAAAACAACGCAGTGATCAAAACCTAGCAAGCAAGCAACAAGATATATATAAAGTACAGTACAAAGAAAGTCAAGCAGTAAGCAAATGAGGGAATGTGGACACAAGGCCTAAAGAAGTACAGTGTCGCTGATGATCACTAGGCGGGAGCGCCTTGGTGAAGATATCAGCAGTGTTGGCCTTCGAGTCCACGTACACAAGCCAAAGCTGACCGCGCTGCTGAAGCTCTCGAGCAAGAAAGTAGCGAAGAGCAATGTGCTTCGTCCTGTGCTCCAGTCTGTGCTCCTGACACAAGGCAAGGGCCGCCTTGTTGTCACCGTACAGAACTGGAGGAGAACTAGGCCGCTCTCCCAAGTCAGTCAGCAGGTAGGTGAGCCAGCGTAACTCCTGTGCAGCCATGGCCGTGGCGTAGATCTCAGCCTCACAACTAGAGCCAAGAACAGAGGAAGAGCGGGTGGACCGCCACGAGACAGAACCAGAGCCAAGGCTGAAGGTGTAACCCTGTGACGACCGCTGCGTAGCCAGGTCGTCCACCCAAGAAGCGTCCGAGTGACCAGTGAGGACAACTCTGTCGCGTCCTCCAAGCACCAGCCCCATGCCTGACGTACTGCACAAGTAACGCAGCACCCTCTTAGCAGCCTCCCAGTGCTCTCGCCTGTGTCTCCCAGGCGCAACGTAACGAGCAAGGATGCTAAGAGGGTACGCGAGGTCAGGTCGCGTGCAAGTCATCAGGTACATGAGGCAGCCTACAAGCTCTGGGTACGGGCCACTCGGCTCTACGGACTCGTCCGAAGGTGGAGCTGAGAGCGAGTGGCTGGTAGCCAGAGGTGTGGCCTGTGGTGAGGAGAACTGGAAGCCGAAGCGCTGAAGGACCTGCTGCACCATGTGTGACTGAGTCAGGGTGATGGTGCGGCGTGCTCTGTCCCGGGTGATCTGCAAGCCAAGGTAGCTACGCAGCTCACCCAGGTCAGTGCAGGTGTGTCTCTTCTGCAGCTCCGACTTCACACGAGCGAGTGCCTCAGTGTCAGCAGTAGCAAAAACCAAGTCGTCGACGTACACGAGGATGTAGAACGGCAGCAGCGACGTGTCTGTGCGCAGGAACAGTGACGGGTCAGCAGTGGAAGGAGCAAACCCAAGGGCCGCAAGTGTAGTCCTCAGTGTGTCGTGCCACTCGCGCGGTGCCTGGCGGAGACCGTAGACTGGCCGCCGGAGGCTCCACTGGGTACCAGGAGGAAACGACCCAGTAAAGCCAGGTGGGCGGCGCAGCCAGATCTCCTCGTGCAGGCTGCCCTGCAAGAACGCTGTGCTGAAGTCAAGAGAGTGAAGCTCGTAGTCACGCTGAGCAGCAACGTGCAGCAGAACCCGAAGAGTGGTCATCTTCGGGGTGGGGGAGAAGGTCTGAAAGAAGTCAACCCCCTGACGCTGACTGAAGCCTCTAGCAACGTAACGAGCCTTGAAGACAGGTGGAGAACCTGGCGGCCGCTTCACCCTGAAAATCCACATGCCATCGACGATGTTCGCCCCAGGAGGGGGAACCTCGTCGACGTAGGTGCCTGTGGACTTCCAGGATGCCATCTCTGCGTCCATGGCTGTCTGCCACTGAGAGGAGTAGGGACCCGAGATCGCCTCTGCGTAAGAGCGCGGAGTGGGGATGTCTAGTGCATCCGGGTCTCCCTCAGGGGCAAGCAACCAGGCCACGAGATGAGGTACAGCAGCCGCAAGAGAGTCAAAGTCCTCCTGCCTGTCCTCAAGGACGTCCGTGCCAAGAGCACACTCACTCCCGACGGACGGAGGACAGACAGACTCAGACCCAGCAACAAGACTGGCGGCGTAGTCGAGGCGACAGGCAGCAGCAAAGTCGACAAGCTCAGCGACCAGGGCAGACGCAGCAGAAGACTCAAACGACGGGTCAGTGACAACAGTGGCGAGAAGACGCGTGACAGTAGGGTGGGCAGCACGAACACTGTCAGACTCAGGGTCGGGAACGTCAGGAAGAGAAGACGCAGGTGGAGACGGTAGGGGGACACGCTGTGGACCAGTGGAAGGACGAAGTGCCATAATGTGCGTGCCAGGAACAGGAGGAGGACGCGGACGCGCGACACGACGGCCAGTGGGACCAGTGCGAGCAGTGCGAGCAGCGCGAACAGGCGAGGCAGGACGAGACGTAGGCTCACGACGCTCCGTAAGCGAGTCCGGCTGTGCAGTGTAAGGCACAGGAGCAGGGAGGGGGGAGCCAGGCTGGAGGGGAAGGCCAGTGGAAGACGGGAGGGAAAGAACCTGGCGAAGCACCGTGTCAGGCGGCGGCAAAGCCGACGGCGACGGAGGGGCAAAGAACAGGCGCGACGGCGGAGCTCCGCCAGCACCTCCAACACCCGTAGCACCAGAAGCACCAGGACCAGTACCCTCCGCCGCAGCACCCCCCGAGTCGGCGACGTCAGCACCAGAGGCCCCAGCAGCGTCAGACCTCCCCTCGCCAGCACCTCCAGAACCAGCAGGACCACCGTGTCCAGAACCGTCAGCTCCAGCAGCTCCAGTACCGCCAGGAAGAGCACCCCCAGAGCCGGCAGCTCCAACTCCGCTAGCACCGCCAGCTCCAGAGTCCCCAGCTCCAGCAGCTCCAGTCTCAGTGCTCCCAGAACAACCAGTCCCGGCAGCTCCAGTACCCCAAACTCCAGCAGAGCCACGAGAACGGCGAAAGCGCCGGACGTACCAGTCACGAAGCTGCTGCGGTGTGAGAGACTGCTCAGCACCCCGAACCGGAGCACCCCCAGACGCAGCAACCCCAGGCTCCGTAGGCTCAGTAGCAGCACCCCCAGGCTCAGTACCCTCAGGCGCAGCACCCCCAGGCTCAGCACCCCTAGACTCCGTACACGCAGGCTCAGCACCCCCAGTCGCAGCACCCCCAGGCTCAGCACCCCCAGGCGCCGAACTCTCAGGCACAGTACCCTCAGCTCCAGTACCCGCAGTCCCAGCACCCGCAGCCCCAGCACTCCCAGGCCCAGCACCCGCAGGCTCAGCACCCCCAGGCTCAGCACTCCCAGCAGCACCACCTGCAGCAGCACCTGAGTCACCTGTGACCTCGACAGGCTCAGCGACGGGAGGAGGGTCTACCTGAGAGACACCTGAAGGAGCAGGACCCTGAGGGGGGAGGGGGTCTACCGGAGGGGGACCAGGAGCAAGGAAAAGCGGCGGGGGAGGGAGGGGGGCAGTGCGGTAGGGGAAGAGACGGTAAAAAGGGACCGACTCGTCAAAGGTGACGTCCTGAGAGGCGAAGACCCGGCGCGAGGTGGGATGGTAAAACTGCCAGCCAGGCGCGTCAGGGACAAAGCCAAGGAAGACACAGGGAAGCGTGCGGGAGGAGAGCTTGTCCGCGGACGTATCGCGGACAAGGGCACGAGCACCCCACACCCGGAAGCGCGACGCATCGCCAACCTCCCCCGTCCAACGCAGTGTGGGCGAGGTCTCCGGCAAGGAGACACGGGGCCAGAGGTTGAGCTGATGCGCGGCGTACCGGACAGCAAACGGCCACAGAAAATGGGGAGCCGCCGCGTGGACCAAGGAGGTACGAGCGACCTCCATGACCAGGCCAATGCGGCGCTCACCGCCCTGACCACGAACGCGGGCTGGGCCCCACACGTCCAGGTGGAGGGTCTGCAGAGGAGCCTCTGTCGGGGGGAACGAGGAGGAGTGAGGAGCGGCGCGCTGCCGCCCCTCGACGCAAGGAAGGCAAGGCGGCGCAGGCGAGGCAGGGAGGGGAGGGAGGGACCTGGGAAGACCAGACACAAGGTGGCGACGGTGCATGCCACGGAGGCGTGGCAAGGAGGGGTGACCCAGGCGGTGGTGCCAGAGAAGAGTCTGGTGCGACAGGGAACGACACTCACAGGCGTGGGCCACCAGACCTGACGCGGACACCTGACCGACAGCAGCGACCTGAGGAGACGCAGTGGTCAGTGTGTAGAGACTCGACCCCGGCTGACGGGTAAACGTAGCCAGGTGACGGCCGGACCTGGAGCACGTGAGGATCGCCACACGCTGTCCTCCAGGGGTAAAGGTGTCAACCCACTGATCCTGGATGACAGCGTTGCTCACCAGGTTCGTCGAGAACGAGGGGAGGTGGAAACCCGACAACGAGCCAGACGGAACCGCTGGACACGGGAGCACAGTGGTGGACCGTGCAAGGACTGGGCCCCCAGAGGGGTCAGCCAAGGAGACTGGGACCGGTGCAGGAAGCGGTGTGAGCTCAGTACGGTCACGAAAGAAACAGCGGGAAGCACCTGAGTCAAGGGTGAAGGTGTGACAGGTCTCAGCCGGTGCAGTGCCTGAGAGAGCAGTCTCTGTGGGTGCTGTACCTGAGAGAGCAGACTCACAAGCAGCAGGGACAGTACCGGAGGGAGCAGCCACAGAGGGCACCATACCAGAGAGAGCAGACTCACGAGTACCTAGGGCAGCGGGCTCTATACCTGGGTCAGGCGGCACACACAAGTAACAGTCTCCCTCGGCACTAACAGTCAATGCATACATGGCAGCAATAATAGCATCATAGTCAAGAGCAAAGATATCAACACCAGCCCTCATCAGCTCCGCCCAGCGGGGGCGCTCAACATCCTCGCCCATCTCCTCACGCCAAGCGTCGTCAAGGCGGGAGAAGCAGCGGTACGGGGTGTGGAACTTCCCACACGTCTGTCCCTTGCGGTCACCTGTGCGAATGACATAGGAACAGCGGACACTGCCCCCCGACGTCCCACGCTGAGCACGAAGCTGCTGGGTCGTCTGGGGAAGCTGCAGGGTCGTCTGGGGACGCTGCTGCTGCTGGGAGCTCTGGCCCGAGCCAGTGCCTCCGCCACCACTACTTCCGCTCCGACCGCCACCGCCGCCACCGCCACCGCCGCCACCGCCGCCACTGCTCCCTCCGCCGCCCCCGCCTCCGCTGCCGACCCCACTCCCACCAGCACTCCCGCCACCGCTCCCTCCAGCACCGCCTCCCCCCCCACCTCCCCCACCTCCTCCCCCCCCAGCGCCACCCCCGCCACCCTTGCCCCCCTTGCCCTTGCCGGTGCGGCGCCTCCCACTAGGAGCAGAAGCAGCGCCAGCAGACTCAGCACCAAGGAAGTCAACAGCAGCAGCAGTAGCGTAGGAGGGAGCGAGGGGAGAGGGAGAACACCCCTCAAAGATGGGGGTGCGAGGAGCGCCACGAGCAGCACCGACAGCTACAATGGTCTTCTCGGCCGCTAGCAGCTTCTCCTCTAGGAGGGCGACTGTGAGCTCAGTGGGACAGCGAGCAAGGAAGTGGTCTCGAACTGAGCTGAGGGTGTCAGGGAGACGGGTGACTATGAAGTGGAGTGTCCAGTACAGTGGAGGGGGGTGCTTAGCGCAGAACTCGGTGGGAAGGGCGGCACGCAGGCGAGCATCACTAGTGCGAAGGTGGGTGATAAGATCGGCGACTGTAGCAAAGGTGGACAGGTCAGGGAACAGGTAAGGCAGCATGAGGCGGCTAAGCTCGGCTGTGGCAGGCGAGGAGTAGCGAGTAACAACAGCGTCGTACAGGGCCTTAGCGGATTTGCAGTCGCCAAAATGCTCGAGCTCAGCTAACGGCAGGTGACTGCGAATGGCTAGGCGAGCAGCTGCGTCACGAGTCTGCCAGTGGGAACGAACACTAAGCTCAGCTGTGGCGGGAGGGGCAGGCGCTGCACCAGACGCGTAGTCATAGAGCGACACATGCTCCTTGCTATCGCTCAGGAGGAACAGCTGCAGGTCATCTAGCCAAGTGGTGAACTGCACAGGGCGGCCCTCAGCATCGAACGACAGCACGCGGATGGAAGCCATAGCGACAGTGCGACTGAGCAAAGCAAGCTGCCGCAGCGCTGCAAGCAGGTAGCTCGGTGGGGAGCGCGGCGGGCGGGCGGCGCTCTGAGCGGGCAGCGTGGCAGGTAGCGCGGCGGGCAGGCGGCGCTGTGAGCGGGCAGCGCGGCGGACGGGCGGCGAAGCTGGCAGCGCGGCGGGCAGGCGGCGCTGCAAGCGGGCAGCACGGCGGGCGGGCGGGCGACGCTGCGAGCGGGCAGCGCGGCGGGCGGGCTACGAAGCTGGCAGCGCGGTGGGCAGGCGGCGCTGCAAGCGGGCAGCGCGGCGGGCGGGCGACGCTGCGAGCGGGCAGCGCGGCGGGCGGGCGACGCTGCGAGCGGGCAGCGCGAGCGGATAGCGCGGCGGATGGGCGGCGCTACTGGCGGGCAGCGCGGCGGGCAGCGCAACGGGCAGCGCGACGAGCAGCGCGGCGGACGAGGGCGCAACGAGGGGCGCTAACGAGGGCGCTAACGAGGGCGCTAACGAGAGGCGCACGAGGGCGCTAACGAGAGGCGCACGAGGGCGCTAACGAGAGGCGCACGAGGGCGCTAACGAGAGGCGCACGAGGGCGCTAACGAGGGGCGCGCGAGGGCGCTAACGAGGGCGCGCGAGGGCGCTAACGAGGGCGCACGAGGGCGCTACGAGGCTAGGGCACGGGGTAGCGTGGTAACCGCATGCGAGCGGTGGTGGGCCCTAAAAAAAAACGGTCGGTAGGTCCTAGTAACCTCCTGCTCTGAATACCATGTCAACAGGACTAGGCAAGAATGATGCATTGAATGAAACAGTTGGGTACAAGTAGCAAACCCTAGTTGGGGTTGTACCCCATATTGGCTACCCCACTACAGCCTACCAACATATAACACATTACAATTTAACAAATGAGGTCGGGGGGACAGAAAAGAAAGGGAAAGTATGCCAATGGTAACAAAAAAGGGGCTCTTTAACGCGTACAGTAACTATTACGGTATGTTTTCACGGGTTTGGTAACCCGTTTCACGCATTTGGTAACTTTGCACAGGCGAAGGATCACTTGAACGGTAACTACATGAAACTCCCGCCGAAATGATCCTGACTACGAGAAATTTGATAAACTGAAAGCTTTTATGCACCGTTTTATCTTTTTTCAACGATTGTTGACGTGACTTCAAAGGATCGTGTTTATTCTATTACCACGGACCAAATAGTTTCAGAGCCATTTCATATATGTTTCAAACTCTTACAAATAACAATTCAAATCATATTTTGAAAGTATGATTGCACACTTGCAAAATGGAAAACAATTTCCCGAAAAAAGCATCAGATTTGTTTTTTTAGTAATTACTGCAAGTTTGAATAATTTTTTTCATGCGGGAAAAGGATATATTCTTTTTTACTGGCATGATTTATTTAAAAAAAATAAAAAACAACATGCACGCCTTGTCGCAAGAAGTTAGGGTTGATGCCTTCAAAATCATTTGCCATTTGAAAAGGGTGTAATGTTTGCCCCGGCTGTACGATAGAATGAAGTATGAACAATTTTCCGGAAAAAGCGCCAGAATATTAGCTAAGAAAAAAAACAACTGCTTGTAAAACAGCTATGTTTTTGCACTTCGCCCGAATTTCGGAAAGTGTGTCAGAATTTCGAAGTGTGTCAGAATTTCAGAAAGTGTGTCAGAATTTAGTGCTTCAAGATTCGTCAATTTAGTCTGGCGCGAGCGGGAAAAACAAGAATCAGGGTCATATTGGGCGAGGGTTTCTTCTAATTACCATTCGCGTGATCGGCCGCTAGTGTATAGTTACCAAACGCGTTAAGCGAGTTACCAAACGTGTTAAAACAACGTGTAATTGTTACCGCTCGCGTTATAGTGCTCCATAAAAGTTACCATAGACATATTTTCCCAAAAAGAAATACGGTAGAAAAAAAAGGATCCTGCAAACAATAGGAAAAAATAGAAAAAAAAAAAAAGCAATAGAAGAAGATGGCATCAATAGAATATGCAAACATATATGAAAATGGATACACATGATGCTCACCCCCTGCACGCGAATCTGCCTTGCACGAGTTGGAAACCTCGCACCCGAGGGTGTTTTGCCCACCTGTTGCACCCATGTTTAGGACCCCTTGGACTACTTGCCCAGCAGATGGTTGAGTACAACCAAAAATGAATTCAGGGCACAAAACAAACTCGGTGGACCGGGGTGACCATTTTTCTAGGCCAGAAACAAAGGCTGCGAAGTGTGTGGACGAACCCCCCCCCACGTCGCCTCCACTTTCGCACGCCACGTCGCGCTACGTAAGGTGTTTCATGGTGCGTCAAACAGATTTAGGCCAAATTCACAAGCCCACGTGTACCCCGCCTAACTCCGATACAGACACATTCACAACATCTCGTCCAACTCTAACACGTCATCACTGATGGTGGTGGTTACCAGGTATCACAATGCCTCAAACCAAAGCCCAATGCATGTGATCAGATACATGTTAGCCGCACCCTCGTCAATGCGATCAATCACCCAACGCACGGAGGCGCGTTATCAATGAGATATAAAACCACGACTGAATCTGTTAAGCAAGCATAGTCTCTACTCCCCCCTCTTAGCATCATGCCTCGCCTTTACCACCGTGCGCAGCTCGGCCTGCCTATCAAGAGGGCAATTTGCGCCCACCTCGTTGCTAATCCGCAGCTGCGTCACGTCGACCTTTCTCGGTGGTGCTTCACTCGCTTTGGACTTCGCCCCGACCGCAGCACGATCGGTCGCGTGCTCAAGGGGGCTGACCGTTGGGTGCGCCCTGCAGGTGCCCCCGACGTCATCCGTGTGCGCGGCGGTGCATACCCTGAGCTTGAGCGCGCAATGGCCCGCTGGATCGCCAATGCGGGCCCGGCAGGTATCCCCCTGACTCTCGCCACGATCCGCGAACATGTCGCGGAAACGGCGAGGAATCAGGGGATTCCTCCCACCTTTCGCGCCTCCATCGGATGGGTTCGGCGCGCCTTGCGCCGTCAGGGTGTGCGCTGTATGAGCGCCGTCGGTGAGGCGGCCGACCAGGACATGACTGCCGTCCGGACGACCAAGGAAAAACTGCCGCAGCTGCTCATGCATCTCGCCGTCACCCCGAGCAACACATTCAACTTCGATGAGACGGCGCTATACATTTCGATCCTGCCGCGTAAGACATACGGCAGCATCCGCACGGCGGGTCGGAAGATAGCCAAGCAGCGCTTGACCGTGGGCTTCCTCGTCAACGCTGACGGCTCACGTGTGTTCAGGCCGTATGTGATCTCGAAGTCGAGGCGGCCCCACGACTTTCGCCCCGACTACAACCCGGAGGAGCTCTGCTACTGGCGGCACAACGCCAAGGGTTGGATGACAAGCTCGGTGAGGACCCTGAGCATCACCCACATGCTAGCCGCATTCGTACATCAGCCACGCACATTGGTGTATTTTCTTTTTATTTTGCAGTGAGGGGTGTTTTTTGTATTCCCGAAACGTGTATCTTTTGTCCCCCGTGTCCCTCGACCGCAGTTGTTCACGCACTACATCGAGCAGCTTGATGCTGCTATGTACGCCGAGGGGAGGAAGATTGTTGTGCTGCTCGATAACGCCAGCAGCCACACGCTTAAAACCGAAGGCGCCACGACGGAAGACTGTCAGAGGTCCACTGGAGATCCCCAATGATCCTAGGGAAGGGTTACAGGCATGTTGGCCTGGGGGGTTATGGGCGCACTCACCCGCTACACAAAAAAGCCCTTTTATCCCAGTGGTTAGTGGCTGAGATTCTGACATGGTATCAGAGCGAAGGTCTCGGGTTCGAATCCCGGTGTGTGCACCTCGGGCATCCCAGTGCGGGGGGGTGTCAGAGGTCCACTGGAGATCCCCGATGATCCTAGGGAAGGGTTACAGGCATGTTGGCCTGGGGGGTTATGGGCGCACTCACCCGCTACACAAAAAAGCCCTTTTATCCCAGTGGTTAGTGGCTGGGATTCTGACAAAGACATGTTCGGATTCCGCACGTGCGCGCTCGGGAACGTGCGCCTCGTGTACCTGCCGCCGAATACGACATGCTTCACCCAGCCCCTTGACCAGGGGCTCATTTCAATGGCGAAGGCGCGGTACCGCCAGCACTGGCTTCGCGCCTTCACCCGCACGTGGTCCGCTGACGGCGCAACCTCCGCATCAGCGCGTTACCGGCCGAATATGCGGGACGTTCTGGCTTGGCTCAGTGATGCGTGGATGAACATCCCGCTCCGCGCCATCCAGCGTTGCTGGTGGCGCACGGGATGCCTTCCGCGGGTTTGGGCCATGTCTCTCCCGCACGTGCAGATTGGCAACGGCAACAACGGCGGCACAGGTGGCAACAGCCCCAACGGCGGTACAGGTGGCAACGGCAATAACGGCGGCACCGGCGGCGCCGCCGGGAATGCGGCCGACATCGGCCTCGACGCGGAAGTGAATGGTGTCCGCCAGCTCATTGTCGGACTCGGCCTCGGGTCGAGCGCCATGGAAGCTGGCGATTTCGTCGGCATCGACGACAACCAGCCCACCTGCGCCGAGCCAGGTGTGGATCCGCTTGCGCGGGAGCCTGTAACTGGTGCAACTGCCGAGATGTGGGAGGCGCCTGCTAACATGCAGGCTGTATACGACGACAGCAACCCCGCGTGCCGTGAGGCTCGGCGGACGGCGCGCGCGGCGTGTGAGATGCTGATCGATTACGCACGTGCGACCTGCATCACCCCGCGCGACCTGTGCGCGTTGTTCGACATCCGCAACCCGATAATCGTTGCGCGGATGGAGCGCGCAAGTCCGCCAATCGATCTCAACTCAGCCCCGCCCACTGCTCTCACTCATGCGGACACCCCGCAGCCTGAGACTCCACGTCGCCGTGGTCGGGTGCTGCCGGCGTGGATGACTGTGCCAACCCCTGACTGGGTGGCGCAATCGGCCCGCCGCCAGGAACTTATCGACGCCGGTGCACCCGCCGTCATGAGCGGCTACATAGCCGCAGCCGAGTGGATGAGGCTGTGAGACGGGATTTGTACCCCGTAGAGGATTGCAGGCCTCCTCTACATAGCAAATGTGCACGACTTCTGCACATTTGCAGATCATATGTTCTGTGAGGGGGGGTTTGGTTTGGGTACAGGTGGTGCTGCTTCATTGGGTGGTAGTTTGATGTTGATGTTTGTGACTAGGAGGGGTGTAACATGTAATCGGTACTCAATGTACGGGACGATAAAAGTGGTAACCGTGTTCTTGCACGCGTGCCAAACCATGCCACACCACACTGTTCTGGGAAACGACAATCGTGTTACAAGCTGTGCCATTTAAACACCCCTTATGTCCGTGGCGAAATTCACGAACTGACCGAAATGCCGAAAACGGTTATAAGCCCAGAGCACAAGGCAAGGTTGGGGGACTCTATCGCGCATCAGGCGTACTGCAAAAATGGATACTGCAATAATAGAGACGGAAGAGGAGGGATTTGGTGTGACTTGCAAGAGAAGAGCATTACCAGTCTGATGATATAGTATATATGTTGGAATCAATGTCTTTTTTTTGGGGATGCAACACACTACAATGCATACATCCACAGACGTACCCTGGAACCAATGTCTGTTCGCTGTGTCCTTCTGAAGATGATATGTTGTACCGGTATATCGCTGATTGTATCCTCACATCAAGTATCATCAGACTTGACTCGCAAGAAAAGTGTAGGGCGGCACGGTCAGTTGACAATTGTGGGGTGTGCGCGATTTTTGTGTGCTTCGGTGTCTGTTCACATGGAAGTGATCCAGGGTGATGTGTAACTTGCCTTCGGTTCCTGTTTGTTGCACGAGGTACAGCTGGGTTTCTCTCATGCCTTGGAAGTTGCAACGGTACTGTCATGGGATCTCCAGGGAGGCAGAGTGAAAAAGGGGCAAAAAGCGGTGCCACGCATCACAAGAAGAGTGGTTGGGGAAAGTGGTTTCAACTTTCAAGGGACGATACTGTACTTCGCCTCGTTACATGGTGCTGCGCGCGTGACGTTCAATGCCACGGTGGCGGTACAACTAGCGGAACACGTTACTGCAACGTCAGCACACAGCTGTACCGCCCTCGAATGTCACTCCACATCTGTTCAAGCAAGAAAATGGGTTTTGTTGATTTTGGGAGGAAAGAGAAGAGAGAGAGAGTGCCTAGGCAAAACCTCAACTTCGCACTAGACGCACGCCCACAATGGCAACCATGTTTTGTCAACAGAGACACAGATTTGAGAGAGCGGGATCTGAGCATAATTTGTCGGGGTTCCAGCTTCGCTGAACTGGTGTGCTGTGTGGACGGCACCAGAAGTGAAATACCAGTCTGGGAGGGCAGACTACACAATTCACGTGGTAGACCATCTTCCATCAGTTCCTCATCTCGTGTCGCGAGGAACCAACCACGCACGAAGAAACGAACTTTTAAATTATCACAACCCACACGAACCCAGCCGAACCGAAGCGACAACCGACCAAGAAACCCGCTCGGCGAGTGACAGAACGAGAAGGGCGGTCTCCTGTGGAGGCACGCGAACTATATGGGTGGGTCAGTTCCCAAAAAGGCATCTCGTGCTCTCTTTGGCGATCGTTCCTAATTCATTCAAACAGCAGATTTCCTTAGTCGATCTCCTAGCCACCTCAATCATCATGCTGCGACGAACTGTCAGAGTCCTTTCTCGGGAAGTGTCTCGACCGCATACAGAGAAGAAGGTACGTCAAGTCATGTCCGCCACAGGATGTTTCTGGCCACCGGCACCTCTTAAAAGTCCCCGAGAAGATCTTGGATCTGAAACCAAAGTGGTTGCTTTGTCGCCTGAAGATATGACACCAAGCGAAATAATCAGAACCCCTTCAGAGATCCAGAATCGCGGACCTACTGCCGAAACAAGCCCTCCTGATTCGGGCTGGCGACTGGGAGGCGTCATCCCGATCAGGGTTCTCAGCTCGAATGCAACCGTCATGCGACGCCACAAATCTATGTCGCTGGATATCAGGGATCTGAATTGGGAGGTGTCGCCGGCCGAAGTTTTGCCCGAGAGCCTTACAGAACATGGGCGATCTGCCTCACTGCCAGCTGCTGGTCTAACCAGCTGTCTAACTCCCGTCAGAAGACCCAGACGCTCCCCCGACCGCCACGTGTCGTTCAACCCACTCGTCCGCGTGCGGCCTATTCCGTCACGAAGTTCCACCATCGCCATTGCCGGCGGAATTCTAGCGTCCAACACCGCAAAAGCCGTTCACCCAAGCTCTTCCACATCCGCGAAACCCGCCAGCATTGAACTCCCAGACCTAGATTTGAACTGTGGTACCGCTCAGTGCTCATCGTCTGTGTATACCGAAGACTCCAAGTCATGGCGGACATCGTGGAATTCGCAAATTTCTTAGGAGCCCCTTTGCAATATTCGACCTGCTTGTGGTGCGAACTGGTTGCGCCCTCCGTTTCTATGCTTGTACCGTATCATTCCTTTGCTCTGGTGTGTTGCAAATATTTAGATATGACCCCATATCTGTTGAATGTCAACATGGTTCATACTGGACAGAGCCAACGACTAACACCTGAAGGCCTAAAAATGAATCTGGTACTCGGCACCTGCACAATAACATGGGTCGCACCTGAATAGATTTCCAAGCAAGAGTAGATTGCACCTGAAAATGGCCCTTATTCTGGGTCTAGAATCACACGGACACGAACCACCTGGCAAAAGGTCACGTGTTTTTTGAGTCCCACTTTTGATGTTTCACTGGGCGTATTTGACAAACCCGTAGCAGAGAGTGACCTACGGGTGGAGAGGCAGCTGCCAAGCTTATATCGAGGATTGGAGCTGGGAGAACTTGGAGGACTCAAGGAGGAGAGCTTGTGTACAGCAGGATGATGAGGAGTTCCTGTCTTGTCAATTTCGTGGTGGTTAACCACACATGAATCTTGAACCTCAGTTGTAACCTCCGAACAGCCACCTTCATAACAAGTAGCTTCGACAGCGGTGCTGTAACCCGTTTCGCCACCGCAGCTGCCCCCAGCAGCTGTAACCGCGGGGGGACAGGGAGAAATTTGCCCCACACCAGCAGAAGCGCTCCGGGTGTTTTTATTACTTCCCGGAGAGAGCGGAGGCTTGCGCAATTCCCGTTGTGCTGTTGCCATAGTGAACGGTTGTCTCGCTGCCAAATGATAGTTTGCGCCAGCTGGTACGGTAGACACACTGACAGAAGCGTCCCTTAGAATTGCATCGCCTTCCAAGGCTTCATGCCTGCTGCTACTGACGTCGCGGTTTGCGATTCTGCCACCGCCGCTGACGTCGCACGGGACATTTATATCCTTTGGATCCCGCCTTTCCTCCCTCCCACGACCCTTAGTTTTCCTGACCGAACTTTCGGGTTCGCAGCTACCGCAATGGTCGCCGTCGACAGCTCTGCTCGTCTCAATCGCAGATTCCCAGAATTGAGAGCACCGCCGGCCGTGGATCCAACCATTCAGCCGCCGGCCAATCGAGCCGCTCGATGGGGACTTGGGGGAGTCACAAGGGGAGGCGCAGGGGGAGGTTTTTCCGCCAGGCGCAGATAAGCTGGCCTCTGACGCAGCTGTATGTTGGCGGAACACGGGGGAAGGGAAGGGGAGAGATACCGTGTCGGAGCGATGGGCGGGCGGGGGCGCAGCAGGCGATGGGGCACCATGAAGAGCTGCGGAGGATGCGGACAAGGCGCGGCGGAGAATGCGCGCCGTAGGTGCTGCCAATATGCGCTCAAACCCCCCTGGCGGAGAGTCCGGCGGAGAGCTGGCGCGGCGATAACCGTGCGGCGCTGCCTTCTTCCCCGTTTGCTCGGCGCGCTCTAGCTGTTCCGCCAGCTTCATCCACACGCGGTCCATGTCGGGGGAATCGCGCGACCGTTCCGCAATCACCTCCGCGTTGGGACTGCGCACCACTGCGGGGGTCGGCGGGCGCCATCCCGATGGGGAGGCGGAAGGGGAGGGGGAAGTCTGATCGGAAGCGGACCCAGACCCGCGGAGGCTAGCTGCGAGTCGGGGGCGCACCGCCCTAGTGGATCCGCGGCATTTGCCGCGAAGAGCATGGCACGTCGGTGGCGATACGAGCGCGCCGACATTGGCGGGCGTAGGTGGAGAGAGAGGGGACGCGGCTGGGAACACGCACGAAACTGAACCATTGTTTCTGCTGCTGCCGCCGCTGCTTCCGCTGTCGCTGCTGCTAGTAATGGGATCGGGGCAGCAGCGGCAGGTCGATGCGCGTCGCATCAACGTGGTGATAGTTGTCGTGGTGTCAGCGGCCAAGGCGGCGGGACATCCGGGAGCATGATGACGCGACGAAAAATACGAGCCGGCGGTGGTTTTGAAGGCTTTTAAAGAGGTCGGATGCCCTGCTGGTAGTTTTTCTTGCGGTATCGAGCTGACTCGTATCGAGTACGCCGTCGAGTCTTTAGCAGAATGCGGGGACAGAGAGCTCTCGCGGCATGGCGGCGATGCTGACTGTACTCCCGACACGGAGCCCCCATCCGCCGGAAGGGGCTTTCCGAAGACTGCTGGTGGCGAGTGCTGCTTTGGGATGTGCACTCGAAGTTTCAGTGAGCGCCGGCGCGCGAGGGACTTCGGAGACGATGTCGCAGAGCTCTCGCTAGGTTGGGAACTAGCAGGAGAATCGCTAACTACTGAAGAATACATTGGGCTGGCGGAATAGGATTGCTTGAGAGGAAGCAGGAACTGGGGACGTACGGTCATTGTCAACGGAATTTCAAGCGTACATAAATTAAGGAAATGAGTTGAGATAAGAGGTAAAAGAAGGCATGTTCGCACGCGCGAGACGAGACGACAGATGCCCACGACCAGGAAAGGTGACAAAAGAATAAAGCGAGTTGTTTGCTACGCTGCGTTGGACTTCATCTTTCGCCTGCAGTCCCGCTCTTCGAAAGAGAGAGACCTCCAATGACCATGCAAACATGGAAGGAAAGGTCGCAGCAGCAGCCGTCACCGTCTGTCATGCGCACAGTACAATGCCCTGAGCTGACTTGGCGCACTAGACACCGGGTCAAATATGCAAACAAGGAAATCTCACGTGATTCGTGAACGAGAGATGACGGTGGAGCGGGAAGAAGGGGTGGGTTGGGGTGGAGGGGGGGGGGGGATGGTGTGTGTCGCTTGGGGGGAGCGAAAGGGGGCTGTGGGGGAGGGGGTGCGCAGTCAATGGGATTGAACGGCTGGCGGAAGGTCAAGCTGTACTGTGTCCACGAAAAATATGTTTCCGGACCGGACTTCCGACATTGGCATATGTTTTAGGTCGCACGGTACTGTAACATGGCAGCAAAGCGGTAAATAAGCCTACGCCAAGTAGTGTTGTTTTCCCAAAGAAAGGCAATTTGCGGGGATTGCACTGTACGTAACGGAAACGGGCAGACTCGGGCAGGCGAAAAGCAGTTGTCCAATACACCTAACCACCGCTATTTTCTTTCGGTCTATTTTCAACCACCGCTAAGCAGCTAGGATTTCTGAGAAACCAAGTTGAGGTGGGAATGCAAGAGCGATCGAGGTGAGGAACGGGAGAGGAAATAGCAGCCTTCACACGATTGGCTGCGAAGTTGAATGTTACAGTTCATCTCGTTGGGCGTTCTTGTTTGCCAGCGAGGGTGATCGCTGCTTGGTTACATCACGTCACGTCACCACCATGGTTTGGTTCCCGAAATTACGGCACCACAGCGCCTACACGGCATCCCAAACCAACACCCTCTGATCATCATCTCCAGGGAGAAGCAACAGCACCCCCCAAACTGCCCGAACTGCGTTGCCTGCCACTCGGTTTCATTCGGGTCATCGAGATGTCTAACGGCAGCTGACCTGGCACGCCAAACACTGAGATGTTCTTTTCGTCGTGCGATTCGTGAGGTCATGCCTATCACGCTGAGATTTGAGGCGGGTCCCGAAAATGCGTCTGAATGCGGCTCAATGGGGCTCGATACGGTTTAGTGGCTTCGCTTTGGACCACACACTTCCTGTTCGCGCTAGTGTAGGCTTCGCTTCTAGAACAGGGTGCATGCAGCAATTCGAGCGAGCAGATTAGGGTAACAGTTCACTGAAACCTATATATCCTGCATTTCATGAGTACTCTATCCACATGACGTACACATCATTTTACACACTCTTGAAGCTGACACACACTTCTTCAAAAAGGGCCAGGTCATGGCCACTGTTTAGCCTTAACTGTACAATCAAACAGCCCAGCCTGTGGCCCATAGAAATAATGCAATCGAAAGAGCAAAGCATTTTCCCTCGTGCTCTTGCCACCACAGCACTATGCTGCTTCACTCTTATTTTTTTCCACAACTAATCGAAGGTCAACAAGGGTGTTCTCTATGATTTTGAGACGCCTCAAAGCTCCACTGCTACCCAAATATATTCAAAGCGCAACAGGAGTGCTCTCCTTTGCTCTCTTGTGCCCTTTCCTCTCCTCCCCCCACTCTTTCCCCTCCTCTTGCGATCTGCGTTTGCTGCCACCGTCACCCTGAATGACCCCTCCACCAGTCGTACCTACCGTTTTACCTCCCAACACTCCCTCCCTATTGTCACCCAAGTTAGTGTCAGGAGCATCATTGCCAATGCTGCCACAATCAGCAGCAGGGGCTGCAGCAGCAGGAGAAGCAGCAGCGGGAGTAACAGTAGGAGCAGGAATACGATCAGAGCCAATAGAACCCTTGGCTTCAGGCACACCTACCCCTGTTCCACATCCTTCACTAGTACTGTTTAAGGTGGTGGCTGTTGCAGCATGTGCAGCATCACTGGGCGAAGCGACATGACTAACCGTGCTACTACCGTCCTTCAATTCACCACCATCCTTCGGTTCCTCTCCCTTTCTGACTTCCGCCGCACCAGTTGCTGCTGCTCCTGATTCTCCTGCAGTTTCTGCTGCTCCTGCTCCTCCTGCTCCTCCTGCTCCTCGACGTTGCTGCAGCCATTGGCACTCGTGTTTCTGCCGTTTCTGCTGCTGCTGCTGGTCGCGGGGAAGGAGGGGAAGAGGAAGGCGAGGCAGATCTAGGAGATGCGGGTGGGGATGGGGACAGCGATCGGGATGGAGATTCCAGTGGAGTTGGGGATGCTGCTGGGGATGCTGCTGGGGATGCTGCTGGGGATGCTGCTGGGGATGCTGCTGGGGATGCTGCTGGGGATGGCGATTCCCCTCTAGGCGATCGCGACGGGGAGGATTTGGGGGATTGCGATGGAGATGATTTTGGCGATGAAATGGCTTTAGGCGAGGATGAAGGAGACGACTTGGGAGAGGAGGAAGAGGGGGAAGTGGGGGAAGACGAGGATTTTGGGGATGACAATTGCTCTATGGCCTTGCTGCTGCTCCGATTCGGCCCTCCATTGCTGCCCTTCTCTCCTGCCTTCTCACTCCCCCTCTTTTCCCTGTTCCTCTCCTCTGCATCCCTCTCTTCCCTGTTTCTCTCCTCTGCATCCCTCTCTTCCCTGTTCCTCTCTTCTGCATCCCTCTCTTCCCTGTTCCTCTCCTCTGCATCCCTCTCTTCCCCATCACCCTTTCTTTTATCTCTAGCTTTTTCATCTCCCCTTCCCCCTCCCCCTCCCCCTTTCCCTCCCCCTCCTCCTGCTTCTCCTCCTCCCCCTCCCCTCACGGTCCCCCCACCTCCCCCTCCTCCTTTAACCAGGGCAGATCGAGCTAGCATTGCCCCCAGCTTCCCTCCAACAACTATCTTACCCCCAGATATTCTCCTGAATCCGCCCCCACCATCTGAAGATTTCCGCTTCTTCTGCACACCTTGGGACGGCCCATCCTTCCCTCCCGAACCTGCTCCTCCCGTACCGCTCCGCTTCGGCCCGTTCCGAGCTTCTCCCCGAGCCTCTTCCCGAGGCTCAAAGCCTCTTCCCAAGGCTGGGGAGCCGGTGGAGGGCCGGGGGCTGGGAGGGAAAGGGGAGGAGGAGGGGCGGTCTTCGTCGTCCTCATCCTCGTAATCTACGAGTCCAAATGGCGGCTTCCTGGAAGGTGCCATGACGGGGATGCAGAGAGTGGGGGAGAACACAATGGGAAAAAAGACAAGAACTATAAGAACTATAAAATAAAAGAACCAGGATATGGAAATATTAACACAATGGTAGGAGGGAACTAGAGGACTAGGCGGGTGAAAGGAGTGGGGACGGGGATGAAGCAGGGGGGAACGAGGCAGAACAAGAGGGGCAGAGCGCGCAGAGCGCGGAAACCGCGGGTCAATGAGAAAACAGTGAAACAAAACTTGCCTAGATGGGTCTGGAATGATGCCGTTGGCGAGGGAGCGAGGGGGAGAGGGAGAGCGCGACTTGTGGCGTAGCAGGGGGGGTGTGCCTGACGGGTCGAGCACTGGCAGGCTGTCATCGTGCTCCTCCTCCTGTGCTGCTGGCTCATCCTCGTCACTGAGTGATTCGGTATAAACAGGGTGAGGTGGTGGGAACGTAGCAGGTGAATGGGAAGGAATGGGTGTTCCTGCCGGGTCGAGCACTGGCAGGCTGCTGCTGGCTCATCCTCGTCACTGAGTGATTCGGTATAAACAGGGGGAGGGGTTGGGAGCGTGCACGGCAGGTGAATGGGAAGGACTGGGGTGCCCCTGAAGGGACGAGCACTGGCTGGCAGGCTGCTGCTGTGCTATTGCTCCTGTGGTGCTGGCTCATCCTCATCGTTGAGTGTTTTGATACAAGCATGGGAAAGAATGCAAGCACTTGAAGCCCTGAGAAGAAAGCATGTGACTTTTTTATCCTACAATAGGTGGGGAGGAAGGGGGGTTGGGGGTTAGGCGAATGGGGAGAGGCGGTACAAATAAACAAAACCACACTGCAAGAAGCAGCAGTGAGGGAGGACAAGGAATCTAGTTTTGAGGCGCCTCAAAACTAGAATGCAACAGTGAGGGAGGACAAGGAAACAAGAATGTCAGACACCCTGGGAACACACCACCACCATGGGAACACACCACCACCATGGGAACACACCTGTCCCCTCCACTTTCAAAGTAATCCTCCTCCTCTCTCTCCAACTCCCTCTCCTCCCTCACTCTCCTCTTCTCCGCCCTCACTCGCCCTCCCCGCTCCACCCCCTCCCCACTCCTCCCCCCTTCTCCCCCTGCCGCTCCCCCTCCACCACTCTCGTGCCGCCACCTGTCGCCGCCCGATTGCACACTAACGGCTGTGGCCCGTGGCAGGTGCGAGGGCGGTGGGGCAGCAGAAGGCTCCTCTGCTGGTCGCATTGATTCCAGGTTTTGCTCGTATTTGAGGCGCAGCAGCTTGAAGGAGTCAACGTAGTCAACCGAGTCAAACCAGGAGCCGTATGTCTCCACTAGATGCGTCACCAGCGACTTTATGTTTTCCTGCTCACATGGTGAGATGAGCGAACAAGCACACATGGATGCACAGCCACATGCGCATACGCACACATGCACGCATGGTCACATCATCACATACGGTCGCATGTTCACTCAACAAGGTCCAGCACAGCCGAGTTGAGGAGGCTGTGGCGGCTGCCGTTGGCAATAAGAAGTTAAGAACCCACCCTAACACCCACTGCCCCACACAAAGCCAGAGCCACCACACACACACACACACACACACACACACACACACACACACACACACACACACATACACACACACCTTGCGGATGAATTCGACCAAATCCAGCACCGCGGAGTTGAGGAGGTTGTAGCGACTGCCGTTGGCTCTGAAGGCTGCAATCACCGGCTCAAACAGGCGGTTCTTCACGAGATAGCGCAGGTAGAAATCGTCCTGGATGGGTTGGGAGGTGGGAGGGAAGAGAGGTGTGAGTGATAGGGACAGCTCAAACAAACGGTTCTTCACCAGGTAGCGCAGGTAAAAGTCATCCTGGTGGGAGATGGGAGGGGAAATGAGGGGGAAGAGAGGGCATGAGTGTGCATGTTGGGGGGAGGGGGAGCAGTGCCGTTGGCTCTGAAGGCTGCAATCACCGGCTTGAACAAACGGTTCTTCACGAGATAGCGTAGAGCAGGTAAAAGTCGTCCTGGTTAGCAGTGGGATGGGAGGAGGAAAGAGGGGGAAGAGGAAAGAGGGGGAAGAGAGGGCACGTGTGTGCATGTTGGGGGGGGAAGGGGGGGGGGAGCAGTGCCATTGGCTCTGCAGGCTCCAGTCACCGGCTCAAACAAACGGTTCTTCACGAGATAGCGTAGCGCAGGTAAAAGTCATCCTGGTTAGCAGTGGGATGGGAGGAGGAAAGAGGGGGAAGAGGAAAGAGGGGGAAGAGGAAAGAGGGGGAAGAGGAAAGAGGGGGAAGAGGAAAGAGGGGGAAGAGGGAGCATGGTAGGGGAATGTGGTGGGCTCAGCCGCTGTTGGCTCTAAAATGCATACGTCCCGATCGTTCCACCCACGCATCTGGAATGTTCAGTAGTGTTCTACTTGTGGGGCCATGCCTTTAGAATGTATCATTTCGATCATACCTTGAGGCTGATGCAGGAGCGCAGAAATCTCACAGCCGCCGCCACGAGGTACCTCTCCCTGCGTTTGACCAGCCGCAGCACCTTCTCGACCACGTTGTTTCGCAACACATAGTACCTTGAGAATGGGGGGAGGAAAAGGATGAGGGGGGTAAGTGGGGACAGGTGAGTGTTTCCAAACTTTCTGCACCACCTGTAGCACCTTCTCAACCACGTTGTTTCGCAGCGCGTAGAACCTCGAGAGAGTGGGGGGAGGGGAGGGAGGGGGAGATTTTTGAGACGTCTCAAAAATTCACTTCTTCCACGTGGAAAAGGGGAAGTGAACAGGTAAGGTGAGACACGACTAGCCAGCACTCAGGAGCAGGCAACCCTTCTGCTCCTCGTACAAGCACAAAGCAAAGAGCAACAGGATCGGACTCACTTTTGAGACGTCTCTTGAGACAACTCTTGAGACGTCTCAAAAACCCTTCAGCTCCTACTCGTACAAGCATGAAGCAAGAAGCACAAAGCAAAGAGCAAGGGGATCGGACTCACTTCATTCGGAAGCTGTGGTGCAGCACGCAGAAGCACAGCAGATCGCATATACTCGCCAGCACCTCGGGAGCGGGCGACCCCGCTCCTCCTCCTAACCCCCCCCTCCCGCTCCTCCACCACCTCCTCCCCCCCCTGCCCCCCCTGCTCCCCCTCCTGCGGCAGCAGCGGCGGTGGTTATCCCCTTTACAAGCACATCCACGTACTCCTCATAAAACACGTCGAGAAACTTGTTCTTTTCCGCAGTGTCCATGGTGTCTGTGTCTAGCAACTGCCTCAGTATTTCTAACAGCTGCACGTGAGAACCCGCCTCCCCCTGACTGCGCTCCACCATGCCTTTCACCTGGGAGGGGAGATGGGAAGGGGAAGCACAACAGCTTGTTCTTCCCAGTAGCCAGGGCCCATGGTGTCGGTGTGTAGCAACTGCCTCAGTATTTCTAAGAGCTGTATTGAAATCACTTCTGAGAATTCTCATAAGTGATTTCAATGTGGCTATTCACAATAGCCAGTGTCCATGGTGTCTGTGTCTAGCAACTGCCTCGATATCTCCAATAGCTGCACGTGAGACCCCGCCTCCCCTTGACCGCGCTCCACCATGCCCTTCACCTGCCCAAGGAAACGGCAAGGGAAGGGGAAAGTGGAAGGGAAGGTTGAGCGGAAGCACAGCAACTTGTTCTTCTCGGCAGTGTCCACGGTGTCTGTGTGTAGCAGCTGCCTCGATATCTCTAACAGGAGCAGGAGAACAGAGAGTGTGGCTCGTCACAATAGCCAGTGTCCATGGTGTCGGTGTCTAGCAGCTGCCTCAGTATTTCTAGCAGCTGCACATGAGACCCCGCCTCCCCCTGCCTGCGCTCCACCATGCCCTTCACCTGCCCAGGGAAGGGGAGAGAGGAAGGGGGAAGGGAGGGAGGGCGGCACGGGAGGTTGAGTGGTGGGAAAGGGAATGTAGAAGAGCCTGTACTTCTGTTTTGACACGGAGTACTGAGAAACATTTCTGAGGCGCCTCAAAAGAACAGGGAAAGAAGAACAGATTTCTCTTCTATTCTGACATGGAATCCTGAGAAAATTTTAAGAAAGAGAGTGTGATGTGACGTACAAGGCAGGAGAAGAGTGTGTGGCCGGGTTGTTCCACGAGAAAGGTGCGCAGGGGGGCAGGGTCGGGACTGAGAGAAGACATAAGGATGTCGGTTCTGCAGTGGGGGAATAGTGGAGGGAGAAGGAGCAAAATGAGAAGGCTGGGGGTAAGGGGCAGTGAGTTGAGGAAGGTGCGCGCGCAGGGAGGCAGGGTTGGGACTGATAGCTGACATGAGAATGTCAGTTCTGCAAGGGAGGAGACAGGTGGAGGGACGGGGGAAGACAAGGAAGTAACTGTAGTGAGACAGAGTAAGAGGGAAGGGTCGGGACACGAGTCTGTGGGCAGACATGAGGAGCGAGGAGAGAAGGGCGTGAATGGCATGAGTACGGAAAAGGAGTGGTGCAGAACGACAGGAGGAAGGGTGAGAGATGGAGAGGAAAAGGACAAAGAAACGGGAGGTTGATTAAAAGACGTACCCGCACAGGCGGAGGGAGGCATCACTGTGTTGCAAGATCGTGGTGACGATTTCAAAAAGGCCCAGGCCAATCAGCGCACTGCACGTGGACAGAAGGGTTGAAGAACAAATGGGAATTCAGATATGATACAGTTGCTTGATGTGTACTTATTTTTTGTTCTATTGGAACCTCAAAGGTCTGGTAAACATGTTACAGTATATACATACGTACGCCAACAACTCTCAAGAAGAAAGACTAATAAAGAAAAGCCAGCCAATTCGATTGCAAGACCAGAAGCTGCAGCAAGGTGAGGCGATGATACCTGAAAGACTGGTTTCTCTGTGTTATCTGCAGGTGCTTGTGCAGCGAGCAAAACTCCTGAAGAAACCGGACCTGGTGTGAGGGAGAGCGAAGAGGTGAGAATTGTGGAGGGATTGCAAGGTCACGTGAACAGACCCTTGCTAGATATTCATGTGCAGATCAAATCAAATCAAACCTCACCACCAGCCATGCCAGACAGACTTCACTACTCACACGTGTCAAACCCTAAACACGTCTCATCTCACCCCATCCCACATGTCTCACACCTCATCACGCCCCATCCCATGCCATCTCATTCATTCTCACTCACCAGGTCTCTAAACGCCTGGGAGGAGGGGTCTTTGGTTCGCAGTTGGGAGAATAGGTCCGAGAGGAACGGCTTGTCGCCCTGCAGCGTGGACACCACCTGAAGATAGCGTGTGCGGGAGAGAGAGGAATGCGCAGGGGGGAACTATGAGAAGGAGCTGCTGGTGCTGCTGCTGAGCTGAATGCCCTGCTGAGATAATAGGTCCGAGAGGAACGGCTTGTCGCCCTGCAGCGTGGACACCACCTGAAGATGGTGCGGGGGGAGAGAGAGAGCGGGAGGTGGAGAGGAGAAATGATGAGTAGAGCTGCTGCTGAATGCCCTGCTGAGATAATAGGTCCGAGAGGAACGGCTTGTCACCTTGCAGCGTGGACACCACCTGCGGACGGTGCAGGGGAGAAAGGGAGGGAGGTGGAAGAACTGTTGAGACAGATGGAGGACGAGGAAAGAGAGCCAGCGAACCAAAGCGACAATCACTGAGAGTGATCAATCAACAAGCTCTGCTCTGCTATTCCCACCCACCGCACACCCACCTCCACATTATTGAACAGAATGAGGGAGTTGAAGGTGCCGTATGTCTGGTCATCCAACACCCGCGGTAAAATCACATCCTGCTCGAGAAAGCAAGCAAACAAACACACAAGGAGAGGAGGTGGGGAAAGTGGGAAAGTTTGCGGGTCAATGGGAGGGGAGGGGGGAGAGAAGAAATCAGATGCAAAAAGGGAAACGCTGTGAGGCATCCAAGTCTGTATGCCTGGCAAGACTTGGATGAGGCCATATGACAGCAGCACCCACCTTGATGAGGCACCTTGGCCATAACAGCAGCACCAACCTTGATGTACCTCAGGCTGTACGTCCGGTGGATCTTGGAGCGCAGAGCCGGGCCTTGGATGGGCATCGCATAGCCTCCGTCCCTCACGGCACTCCACTCGCCCCACAGGGAACCAACCAGGTGTGATGTAGCGTACTCAACCAGCCTTGCCAACAGACATGCACGCACCTTGATGTACCTCAGGCGGTACGTCCGGTGGATCTTGGAGCGCAGAGCCGGGCCTTGGATGGGCACAGCACAGCCTCTCTCTCTCGCAGTACAGAAGAATGCAGCAGCCTCCCCGTGCCTTAAAGCCCCAAAGCACGCACCTTAATATAACCTAAGCGGTAAGTCTGGTGGATCTTGGAGCGCAGGGCCGGGTCCTGGATGGGCACGGCCTCGCGATACTCCACCTGCTCCAGCAGGAACTTGCGGTGCTGCTGGCGTGACGGCAGGTCGGGGTCGTCTGGTGGACAGGGTACGAGGCACAGATGGTTGCACATGGATCGAACACAGAAAGCAGATACACGGAATGGGCGCAGGGCATGGGGTATATGGGTGGGGTATGGATGGGGTACAGGGCATAGGGCATGGGTCCTGGGGCATGGGGAACAGAAGAGATGGTCTATGGGACAGGGGTTGTGGGGGAAGGGTTCACAGGAAGAGGTGACTTTTGAGTCGACTCAAAATTCACAGGGGTTGTGGGGAAAGGGTTCACAGGAACACCGCATGCAAAGGGCATGCTTGGAACTGTGACACTAAGATGAGTCTCCATGAGGTCCAGAATGGCACCGATGCTGCTGACATGGCACCGTCAAATACTATGCTGACATGGCATGCCACGTGGCACTCACATTCAAGAGCTCCGACGAGGTCCAGGATGGCGTTGTCGGCAAAGAGCAGGTCGAAGAGGTTGGTGTCGTTCAGAAGGACTGTGGGAGAGAGAGCAAGGGAGGGGGGAGAGAGGGAGGCCGAAAAGGGAGGGGAGAGGGAGGGAGGGAGGAGAAAGAGGAGGTGCCAGAAGGGGGGATGGACAGAGACAGGGCAGACAAAATGCACAAACACATAGAAAAGAAAAGAACCAGAACGAAAAAAGTGAGGCCATTAACCCCCAAAACCCCTCACTGCGCCCTGAAATCCAACCCCTGAAGGTTCAGGCTTTGGCAATGCGTAGAGCTGAAGGAGGTTCAGCAAGTAAAACCCTAAACCCTGACGCCCCACCCAGCCCCTTGGCAATGTAGTAAAGCTGGGGCAACCCGTCTAGATCCTTCAGACCCTCGCACTGCCTTGACTGGTGGTGAAACTTGCCACCCCACATCCCACACCCTACCACCCTCCACCCCACACCATACTTTCTAGATATACCCTACCCCCTAAGCCCCATGCCCCTTACCCAGCCCCTTGGCAATGCAGTAGAGGTGGTGCAGCCTGTCGAGATTCTCCAGATCCTTCTCATACTGCCTTGACTAGTGCTGGCTCCCAAACACCACACCCTCACATACCCTACCACCCTCCACACCGTATACCCTAAACTTCTGTGCCCCTTACCCAGCCCCTTGGCAATGCGGTAGAGGTGGTGCAGCCCGTCTAGATTCTCCAGATCCTCGCACTGGCGGAAGAGGTCCAGCAGCTTGGGCACGTAGCCCTGGGGGGGGGGGGTGGGGGAGGAAAGTTTGAAGTATCCAGGGCAAGAAGGAGAGGAAGCAGGGGACAGTTGAAGCGCCATCACAAGGCAGCAAGGCTCCTCGCACTGGGGGAGGAGGGCGAGCAGCTTGCGCACATAACCCCTGGTGGGAGTGGGGGGGGATGGATGGGATGAGAGGGGGATGGGATGGGGGAATGGGTGACGGGATGGGGGAGTGGAAGGAGGGGGCAGTGGGCAGCTCAAAACACGCACGTTAACACACAGGGAGAGTGGAATGCAAGCGTTGAAGGCCATAGGCCACCTCCCCCTGTGTAATGCAAGCGTTGAAGGCCATAGGCCACCTCCCCCTGCTGCTCGCACATTCTTCCAATCACCACCCACCCCACGTGTTCCCCCCATATGCCTTCCATGTCCCCCCCTGCCCATTCCTTTTCCCTCTCACAGCCCCATACCTCTCTAAGGACGAGTGAGGCGATGCGGTCTTTGTGGAACAATGGCACGTCTGTTAGCATCTGCAGGGGTGGGAGGGCGAGGGGGGAGCGTGGAAGACGAGAGGAGGGGGTTGGCACGGGGCAGAGGGAAGAGACGAGTGAGGCGATGCGGTCTTTGTGGAACAATGGGACGTCTGTTAGCATCTGCAGGGGTGGGGGAAGAGGGAGGGGGGCGGGGGGAGGAGAGGGGGAAGTGGGGGGGTGGGGGCTTTGAAGTCACTTTTGAGAATTCTCAAAAGTTGAAATCACTTTTAAGAAGAACGAGGAGCACGGCGGGTAGAGTGGCGGCAGGTCTAGTTTTGAGGCGCCTCAAAACTGAAAAACGAGGAGCACGGCGGGTAGAGTGGCGGCAGGTATGAAAAGGAGAGGGGAGAAGGAGATGGGGGGGGTAGGAGGTTGGCGGGGGGACAGCTGAAGGGCTGGTAAGAGGGGGCATAGAGTCACTGAGGGACAAGTCCTTATAAGAAACATAATTGGGTGGGCAGGGAAGGAGAGGATGGGAGAGGAGAGGAGGGGGGGAAGGGTGGTGGGTGTAACGCAAGAACATATTATCTACCTCTCACAGATTAAAGTAATGACAGGAAGGTTTCTTTGCGAAATCACTCTGGTCTCACAGGAAGATTCCTCTCGTCTCACCTTGGCAATGACAGGAAGGTTCCTGAGCTCCACTGCAGGTAACTCAGACATGTCTGTTGCTGCTTCAAGGGCTGATCGCGCACACAGGGAGAGGAAAGCAGGGAGAGCAAGAAAAAGACAAGACTTATTTGACCAAACGAGCAATCAGCAAGGAACAACTTTTTTACCAAACTACAACCATTCTTATAACAAATCATTTATGTAAGTAACCCACCATTCTCTGTGTATGCCTCGTGTATTGCAATCTCGTCCCTTGCGCCTGCCCCTCCTCCCTCTGCATTTCCACCCAAGCATAGCATCGCACCATACAGCACAGCACCACAGGGGACAGGCAGCACCGCACCGCACCGCACCGCACAAAACACACAGCACAAAACACACAGCACAACAAAACACACAGCACAAAACACAAAGTACAGCACAACACATGCAGCAAGGCAGGAAACACAAATATCTCTCTGCATGCATCCTACAGCACAGCACAATGACAAAGGACAAAGGACGAAGACAACCAATGACGCTACAGAACTTATCACTTGCACGCTGTAATAAAACCAAGGGCGTGGGAGGAGGAGTGTGAGACACACACACAGACACAACCCAATTAGAGAGAGCGAGTCGTGAGGGCAAGTCACCACGATGACAAAGGACGAAGACAACCAATGACGCTACAGAACTTATCACTTGCACGCTGTAATAAAACCAAGGGCGTGGGAGGAGTGTGAGACACACACACAGACACAACCCCCCCACTCCCCTCAGACACACACACACACACATACACACACACACACACACACACACACACACTCTCTCACACACACTCACTCACTCACCAGTGCCTGGAGGCACCTGCACTTGACGCTGCACGTTGCATATTTGCTCCCTGCGGGTGAGGAGGAGAGGAGCGAACGGGAAATGAAAGGGTCAAGGACGATTAAACAAAAGAGGCTATAAGAGCAACAAAAGAGCACGACTGTGGGAAAAAAAAAAAAAAAAAGATTTGGCATGTGATAGCAACCATTGAACAGCAGCGTACACAAGCACGCACAGCTGTTAACAGCGCAGGGTGTATTGGATGCACACGGAATGCATAGGCACACGGAGTGTAGAGCACAGAGCAAGCACAACGGAGTATCGCCATGCAGCAAGTCACACACGGGTGGCACTCACCATATGTAGGAGCACCCCATGCTTTCTTGGAAGCTCAGCGCCAAATCTGTTGCTACCTCGGGGTCCGTCCATGAGATGATGGTGTCTGCGGGAGAGAAAGGGTGAGCCACGGATATGCACCCGAGGGTGCACATGCGTGTGCGAGGGACGGGAGGAGGAGGGCAGCACAGCAGCAAGGAAGATGGAAGCTTATCGGTGCACCAGCAGCAGTGAGTGATGGAGCCTCCCTTCCCCTCTCCTCCTCCCCCCTCCCCCTCCCTCCTTCTAGCCACGGGTAAATATCATGATGAGATGCGGTGCACCAGCAGCGGCAGTGCATGAGCAGCAGCAAGTGACGGGACCACACATATCTCGACACATGCCACTGTGTCATGGTGCCACACACGAGCTTTACCTTCTTGCCGCTGGTAAATGTCATCTGCTGATATGCGGTGCACCAGCAGTGTCGCATTGTCCTCCTCGTCTATCACCACCAGCCCTATGGCGTCCGACCTCTGCAGCAAGGGGGGGTGGCAGGAGGACGGGCAGAAAGACGAGTCTTCAACTTGTGCAGTGTGTACTGAATAAACCACAGCAGCGTGGCGTTGTCCTCCGCGTCGATCACCACCAGCCCTATGGCGTCCGACCTCTGCACCATGGGATGGAATTGAAGGAGGCATGAGGGCCGAAACACAAGTATTCAACTTTCTAGTGTCTAAAACACAGGGGGGTGTGTTGTCCTCCTCGTCTATCACCACCACCAGCCCTATGGCGTCCGACCTCTGCACCATGGAAAATGAAGGAGGCATGAGGGCCGAAACACGAGTATTCAACTTTCTAGTGTCTAAAACACAGGGGGGTGTGTTGTCCTCCTCGTCTATCACCACCAACCTATGGCGTCCGACCTCTGCACCATGGGATGAAAAATACATCAAGGAAGGGGAAAAACAGCACACATGGGTATGTTCAAAGCGCCTGGTAAAAACAGTATTTGTGTGTTGCCCACCACCAGGCATTTGCAGCAGGGGATGGGGGCATGGGATGGCAGCACTAACCATAGCCTGTCTGTTACCTTGCTGGATAAATAACTTCCTTCATACAACCAAATGCAATTCAGGCTGACGTACTCAACTGGCAGGGACCTGTCTGTCCTCTCTGTTCCCGCAAAACATCCAGGAATGCAAAACCCTACCTCGAGGTATTCCACTGACACGTGGCCTGTTCCCTTGTCGTCCCACTTCCCATCGTCGTTCAGCCGATACACCTTCACTCGCTGTTTAGGGGGGAGGGAGACACAGCCGCAAACGAGAGAAAGGTTACGACTGAGTGAGTAATAAGTTGTCTGGGAGCTTGCGAGGGGTTGAAGTATCGGACAGGTGGCAGGTAGCTCCACGTGGCAGTGACAGTGCCTTCATGCAAGGAGAGAGCCGTTCGCGAAATTAGACGGCCACAAATTTCCCAGGCAGGGGGGGGAAGGCGGCAAGTGGTCGAACCGAATAACATGGTACCGAAACCTGTTTGGAGTGTATTAAGAATAATCTCCACAAAAACTCGAAAAGGAAGCATCTGGTATTCAGACGTCTCAAAACTGGAAAGACAGTTGACAAGGAGGCATGAGGCATCTGACAAAGCGGTCTTAGAGACACGGAAAATCGCTAGTAACAAGAACCTTGAAGGAAAATACGGATCGGGAACGCGAAACGCGGGGAAATTAAGTGAAAGGAATGGCGTGTGGTAACGGCTTTGGAGGTTTTTAAGCGGCTTCTGAAAGGGCTTTTAAGTCGACTCAAAAGACAGCTCGACTAAGAAACGGATCTGCACGCGCATCCACGCGCATCCACGTGCATCCACGTGCGTGCACGTGCCTGAAGGTGGTTGTACTCCATCTTTCCCGCCTGTTGGCCTTGTTGCTGCTGACCCGCCGCTGCTGATGCCGCTGGTTGTTGCTGTTGCTTTTGCTCTTGCTGCTGTTGCTGTTGTGGTGGTGGTGGTGGTGGTGACGCCGGTGGCTGTGGTTGTGATGACTGTTGCTCATGCTTGGTCGTTGCTTTACTGGCGTGCTGCTCTTGCGGTTCCGAATCGTCTTCAGGCATCCTTAAGAATAGGCCTGAACAGTCTAAAAGAGTTAACCTTGTTTAAGATGCTCAACTGATGAATCTTCGTTACTAGATGGAATCGGAGCGGTTCTTCGAAAGCTACAATGGTCTTCCGTTAAGCCTCGTTATTTTTTAATAAATCGTCAGAGATACTTAAGCCGCTAACGCCATGGATGCGACATTTAACTGCACACAGCGCAATGTACAACAGAAACCGTCGAAACTCGCTGCAAATACCAGATCCCTTTTGCCCTCACTACACGGACAACAGCCGCTTCTAACCCCACGCGAACAGTCAAATCGATACCGTTAGCATCTAGACCTAATTGGTGCATGCACCGAGTAATTCACTAGCCCAAGGGTCAGAGGGAGCACGATCAAGCCGTCAGAGGCAGGACTGGATAAGCACACACGCTGAATAGTAAACTAAAACAAGAGCACGCGGTAGGTCAGCGACTCAGCGCTCCAAGGTGATTGACTGGATTCACTATTCTGTATCTGCCACCAATAAAGTGGTCAGAAAAGGTGAACAGTTTATTGAATTTCGGGTGATGTGACTGCGAACGGTAACCCGACGGCTGACCAATCTCGTTGTACCTACTACTGGTGACGATCCCAGAGTGGTAACACTAACCAAGGAGGAGGGGAGTGGTTGAAGCGTGGTCATCCTGCCCTGCGAAGTACTCCGAAACGCGAACTCGCGAAGATATGGCGGGAAAGTGAACGGCTCAAATCAACCGGGCACAACAAGGACAAACTCGACATTCTACAAGAATATACAATCTAATACTACATGAAAAGAAACAACACAAACAATGCAAATCTGCAAAACTAAGGGAAACAAACAAAAGTGTGCTGACTCAATTTTGTAAGCGCTTTATGCAAGCTAGCACACCCTGCATTGTCGTTGCAACCTATCTGGCGCTATATGGAGCTTGCAATACCTCTTCTGATATATGCCCCTTTCAATATTTCTTAGATCCACCCCCGCCGAAAATGGATTTTCGAATGAGATGTCCGATGGAACCGCCACTGCTGCCACTGCTACTTTCTCCTGTTCCAATCGCAGAGCCTATTACAAGTGAGGATGGCGGGACGCCTTTCAAGCATCCGTCCAAAGTTGAGAGTATCTGAATCGCAACAGGGGTGACAATGAGGGAGAGAGGCAAGAAAGAGTTCAAGGTTAATGATGTAGAATAAAAACAATGTACACCACTCTTGGCACAATGCAAACACAAGTGGAGTGCGTGAGAGTGCCCTACCAAAACATGATCACAAGGAAAAAAGTGGTTACCTCTATGAATTCAGGTCTAACAGCAGGGTCGGCAGCCCAGCAGCGTGTGATCAGACTGCTGATGCGAGATGGCAGGCCGGGTGGGAGAGGCGGGCGTAGGTTCCTGCCAGATGGACAGAAATAAATATTTATGTATAAAACAAAAGAATCGTGAGGGACAAACACACAACCATGATATTCAGAAGCAAAAACATGGAACCACTGCCAGAAGCTATTGTGCAGCAGGGCACCCTGAAAAAAAGGAAAAAAACTCCACATAGCAGTACCATACACCGACAAAGGTGTGAATACTCGGAGAGATTTCACCGAGACTCTAGCCGAGAGCGATATGATACCTTTGCAAGACTCCTATGGCTGCTTGAAGGGGCGTGAGGCCAGTGTAGGGGAGATCGCCTGTGATGACCTCCCTGGTGAGACAGCACATGAGGGAGACGACGGGAGAGAATGGGAGGAGATGGAAAGATGGGCGAGAATGGATGAGAATCCTAGAGGCAGTGTAGGGCAGGTCGCCTGTGGTGACGTCCCTGGTGAGACAGCTCACCATGGGATGGGAGGGGGATGCAAGGTGAGGGGAGGAGATCGGAGGAGAGGGGAGGAGATCGGAGGAGAGGGGAGGAGATCGGAGGAGAGGGGAGGAGATCGGAGGAGAGGGAGGAGATCGGAGGAGAGGGGAGGAGATCGGAGGAGAGGGGAGGAGATCGGAGGAGAGGGGAGACCATGGGAGAAGAAGATGGACGAGGACGGGAGACGATGGATGAAAATTCTTGAGGCACCTCACTAAGAGTAGGGCAGATCGCCTGTGATGACCTCCCTGGTGAGACAGCACACCACGGGAGGCGGATGGGAGGAGAGGGGAGGAGAGGGAGGAGAGGGGAGGAGAGGGGAGGAGAGGGGAGGAGAGGGGAGGAGGGGGAGGAGAGGGGAGGAGAGGGGAGGAGAGGGGAGGAGAGGGGA